>PIJE02001824.1:12779-99438 GCA_002895965.2 Coryphaenoides rupestris
GACACGGCCAGCGAGGCGGGCGAGTTGAGGCCGGCGTCGGGCGCGTAGCCCTCGTCGCCGTAGAAGCAGTTGCAGTTCACGTCGTTCTTGCAGTCGCAGTCGGAGGTGGCGCCCGCCAGCAGCGATATCTCCCCGTTGGTGCTCACCTAAGCGGGAGACGTGGACTTGGCGTGACTAAGAGAAAGGTTTTGCGCGGCTTGCTGGCAGACGAGTAACGAAAGAATAATAAAAACATCTTCGGTCGCGTCGAGTCAAAATTACACAAAGAAAACATTTGAAAAGGCTTCCCACACAACAACACGCGCAAAGCAGAGAACCTTGGCTCGGAGAGACAGTTTGATGATGAATTCACTCCCGTCTGGTCGGCCGGTGGTATGCGAGGAGACGAGAGGAAGTAGGGGGCCGGGGGGGTCTCACCTGTCGGACGCGGTTGATCTTCTTCTCGTCCGTCTCGGCGATGTAGAGGATGCCCGTGTGCGAGAGGGCGATGGCGGTGGCGCTCTCCAGCGCGGCGTGGATGGCCAGCTTGCTGAGGCTGTAGTCGATGCCGGGCACCTGGCAGTGCATGGGGCGCCCCGCGATGATGCTCACCTGCCCGGCGAGAGAGAGAGAGGGAGGTCAAGCAGTGGCCGTGCAAGCGGTGATCTGGTCGCCATCCTGTGCTCTGTGATGCTATCGCGAACGAGTCTCGGCCCTTTAGCAGACGCGTTGAGAGTTTTAGTTTTAAGTTTAATGTAATCCGCGTCCTGAAGGAGAAGGCATGGGGGGGGGGGGGGGGGGAGACTTCTGCAGACTTGAACATCTGTGTTTGAACCCAGGACCTGTGGGCGGGGGGTGAAACGACCAGACCACTATCCTCTTGTGATCGGGTTGGGGAAGAAGAAACCCATCTAAGATTCACATAAGGCAAGAGAACTACCCCGTGGCTCCCAAAAATCACTCCAGAAGATACTTTCTTATATTTTTGGTTTTAGTTTTTCGTAAAAAATACTTTTATTTTCTTCATCTTCTTCTTCATTTTCTTCTTCTTCATTTTCTTCTTCTTCTTCATTTTCTTCTTCTTTCTCTCTCTCGCCGGGCAGGTGAGCATCATCGCGGGGCGCCCCATGCACTGCCAGGTGCCCGGCATCGACTACAGCCTCAGCAAGCTGGCCATCCACGCCGCGCTGGAGAGGCGCCACCGCCATCGCCTCCTCGCACACGGGCATCCTCTACATCGCCGAGACGGACGAGAAGAAGATCAACCGCGTCCGACAGGTGAGACCCCCCCGCCCCCTACTTCCTCTCGTCTCCTCGCATACCACCGGCCGACCAGACGGGAGTGAATTCATCATCAAACTGTCTCTCCGAGCCAAGGTTCTCTGCTTTGCGCGTGTTGTTGTGTGGGAAGCCTTTTCAAATGTTTTCTTTGTGTAATTTTGACTCGACGCGACCGAAGATGTTTTTATTATTCTTTCGTTACTCGTCTGCCAGCAAGCCGCGAGAAACCTTTCTCTTAGTCACGCCAAGTCCACGTCTCCCGCTTAGGTGAGCACCAACGGGGAGATATCGCTGCTGGCGGGCGCCACCTCCGACTGCGACTGCAAGAACGACGTGAACTGCAACTGCTTCTACGGCGACGAGGGCTACGCGCCCGACGCCGGCCTCAACTCGCCCGCCTCGCTGGCCGTGTCGCCGGACGGCACGCTGTTCATCGCCGACCTCAACAACATCCGCATCCGCGCGGTGCGGGCCAACCGGCCGGGCCCGGCCGTGTCCGGCACGGGGCTGGGCGGCCTGTCGGCGCGGCGGCGGCGGCGGCGGGATGCAGTACGAGGTGGCGTCGCCGCGGGAACAGGAGCTGTACGTCTTCAACCAGGAGGGGCTGCACGTGCAGACGGTGAGCCTGGTGACGGGCGAGCCCCTCTACAACTTCACGTACGGCGCCGACGGCGAGCTCGCCACGCTGGTGGACAACTGCAACAACACGCTGCGGGTGCGCAGGGACGGCACGAGCCAGGGGGCGGCGTCGGCGGCATCGGGGGCGGAGCCGGGCTGCTGCGCCTGGTGCTGCTGCCCGAGAACCAGGTGGTGACGCTGGGCCTCGACCCCACGGGCGGCCTGCGCAGCGTCTCGGCCCTCGGACAGGAGGTGGCGATGCTGGGCTACAGCAGCAACACGGGGCTGCTGGTCACCAAGGCCGACGAGACGGGCTGGACCACCTTCTACCAGTGAGTGTGTGTGTGTGTGAGTGTGTGTGTGTGGTGTGTGTGTGTTGTGTGTGTGTGTGTGTGTGTGTGTGTGTGTGTGTGTGTGTGTGTGTGTGTGTGTGTGTGTGTGTGTGTGTGTGTGTGTGTGTGTGTGTGTGTGTGTGTGTGTGTGTGTATGTGTGTGTGTGTATGTATGCGTGCGTGTGTGTGTGTGTGTGTGTGTGTTTGTCAGGGTGTGTGAGTGTGTGCACGCATGCAGTGTGTGAGTCCTTTGGCGATACTGCTAGAGGAGTGTCCTGTCGCTCCGTGTCTCGTCTACGAGGTGTACATCTAACAGCTTAGCCTATCTGGCCCTTCCCCGAGTAATCTGATATACAAAATGTATGAGCTTCGCATACTTTTGTATTCGTCTCATCGTGGCGCACTGCTGCCCCCCAGTGTCCGGTGTTAGAACTGCACCGGGTCGACTGGCTTCCAACCGTGACGAACAGAAGTTCTCTGTGTGTGTGTGTGTGTGTGTGTGTGTGTGCGTGCGTGCGTGTGTGTATATAGGGTTTCCTAATAATTGCTGAGATAAGAGATAAGATAAAAATTATTTTGCCAGAGGTTGCTCCAAAATACCAGCAACATAAGAATAAAAACAATAGAATAATAAATGTACAGTGAATTCGACTAAAAGAAAAGATACAGTTAAGATATTTAGCAAACAACACGACATGCACATGATATGAGGAATATTGCACATGATGATGAAAGGTAATATTGCTCGGTAATTTTGCAAAGGTAATATTGAGACGTAGCATTGCACATGATATTAAGAGTATTGCACATGAGGGTGAAAGGTAATGTTGCAACGGTACCTGTGTTAGCCCAGTTTAATTAGTTTAATTAGAGAGACATTTAGACGAAAAGTAACGACTAATTGACAACCATTTGCGTCTCAAGACTAAAGACGAAGACCGTAAATCGCTCGTAATCGCTAATAGCTGCCAAAATTAACGAATCGAAATTAATGAATCGACGGGACGGCGTCTCTGTACGACAGGTACGACAGCGAGGGTCGCCTCACCAACGTCACGTACCCCACGGGCATGGTGACCAGCCTCCACCGCGAGATCGAGCGCTCCATCAACATCGACGTGGAGAGCTCCAGCCGCGACGACGACATCACCATCGTCACCAACCTGTCCTCCGTGGAGGCCTCGTACACCGTCGTCCAAGGTGAGGGGGGGGGAGAGACACATTAACATTTACATTTACATTTACATTTACATTTAGGGGCATTTGCCATTTAACGCTTTCATCAGAAGCGACTTACAAAGAGTACATTTGTCGAAGGAGACAAGCAATATATCACTGTGGTACATAAAGATAAGAATAGAGCAGGTTTCAAGCATTCATAGTTGCGAGGCTAATAGAGCGAGTTTCATAATTGCTAGGTTGCCCGCATAATAGCCGGGATAAGAGCAGACGTGTCATTCTGAGCACATTACCAACATCTGAGAACATACAATATGCGAAGCAATGCTAAGTACTAATTAAATCACACACACACACACACACACACACACACACACAGAAGGCCCCGTACCCGGCTCCCATGGTCCCTCAGCTTATTCAGTGTGTTTAGAGAGTAAGAGCAGGGAAGAATAATTGGTTCCTCGCAGCAACGGCCCTCAGACAGCGCTAGGAGCCGCCGAGAACCCCGACGTTACCCAGAGTGCCGAGAGTCATTTAAGGTTCCCTGCAGCATTGTGTGTGTGTGTGTGTGTGTGTGTGTGTGTGTGTGTGTGTGGTTCAGTTCAGCGTGTGCTCAACACACACACACGCGCGCACACACGCGCACACACACACACACACACACACACACGGACTGTGCTGACAGAGTCGCTTAACAATCTTTCACCCTCTCTCTCTCTCTCTCTCTCTCTCTCTCTCTCTCTCTCTCTCTCTCTCCCTCTCCCTGTCTAATTCCCTCCCATCACTCTCTACCATGTGGTGAATCCTTGTTGCCCTGGAGCTTGAATCACCCTTCTCGTTCTCCCCCTATTCTTCTTCTCTCTCTCTCTCTCTTCTATCTCTCTCTCTCTCTCGCTCTCTATCGCTCTCTCTATCACTCTATCGCTCTCTCGCGCCGCGTGGAGATTATTTCGATAGCGAGCAACAGAAGATTTATCTAACAGCTGTGTTTGCCAATAAAAAGAGAGAGCTTCCCTTGTCTGTTTGAGGGGATGTTAAATAGCTGCCCGTAGCTTTATTACAAATTGGCCTTATGGATTACCGTCTTTTATGGCGAGGGCTTCAAAGGCAGACACTATCTGATCCCCCGTACCTTTTGTTCGCCAAAAAATAAAAGGCTCCATCTTCCGCATGTGTCAAACGCTTTCCAAGGCTGACGGGGAGAAAACGCACACTTATCTTATTGGCGATCGGGCCACCTGTTTGCGCGGCGCCAGACAAAAGACATCTTCTATTCACAATGGGTTTTTTTTTTTTATACCTTTGAGGGAATGATAAAGAGTTAAATTGATACGGCGTCGTCTTGTGTTCTCACTTAAGCTCACGCGTCTGTTTTCTGTCCGTTCTTGTTACGCTGCGAATGTTTTGATGTTAATGCCAGAAAATCGTATTCTCGCTTTCCCCGCACATCCCTGAGGCAGATGGACTTTATATTACGTTTGATTTATTGCATTACTATTTGTATTTTTGAAACAACATGGATAGAGTCACGCCGGCGTCGTATATTATTACCCAAGTCTCACTCTCGCTCGCTGACTGACTGACTGACTGACGCCCCCTACAGACCAAGTGAGGAACAGCTACCAGCTGTGCAACAACGGCACGCTGAGGGTCATGTACGCCAACGGGATGGGCATCAGCTTCCACACGGAGCCCCACATCCTGGCCGGCTCCGTCAGCCCCACCATCGGGCGGCGGAACATCACGCTGCCCACCGACAACGGCCTCAACTCCATCGAGTGGCGGCTGCGCAAGGAGCAGACCAAAGGCAGGATCACCGTGTTCGGCCGGAAGCTGAGGGTGAGTCCCCGGCTCCGTGGATCTCGCGTCAGCCTGCTCTGTTTAAAATAAAATATCGATTCCGTTTCCCGTCTCAGGTGAAAGGCGCTGGGTTCGATTCCACAATCTCCTTGTAGGCCAAGTCAAGTAAATTTTTACTTGTACAGCCCCGTAAAAGCACTTTACAGGCCGACGTTTATGACGACCCCTGACCCTAGCCTCACCCTGTCGGCTCCTTCATAGCATGTGTCATATGTTGCGTGTAGCAACACCCGGGGCAAGGAATTCATTAAGATAAGATAAGATAAGATAAGATACTTTACTTTATTAACTTTATTAATCCCAAAGAAAATGATTATGCAAGAGGTTGCTAAAAAATTATATAAGAATAGAGACAATAGAATAATAAATGTAAAGTGTATAAACCTAATAGAATCGTAATAAAAGTAAGATAAATTTCCTCAAAAAATACGTTAACTAGAATAGAAAAGATAAGATAAGATAGAACTTTATTAATCCTGAAGGAAATTCTTGAAAACTTGCCAATGATATTGGAAAGTAATATTGCACATGATATTGAGAATATTGCACATTTAAAAAATCACAATAATAACGATGTCTCCCGTGTGTTTGTGACCAATAAGCGTGGACATAACAAAGTGATCTTTCTTCACCTTTCTTCTTTTTTTTTTCTTGCCCAGGCGCACGGGCGCAACCTGCTGTCCATCGACTTCGACCGCAACACGCGCACGGAGAAGATCTACGACGACCACCGCAAGTTCACGCTGCGCATCATGTACGACGCGCAGGGCCGGCCCGCCATGTGGCTGCCCAGCAGCAGCCTGGCGGTGGTCAACGTGTCGTACTCCGCCACGGGGCAGCTGGTGGGCCTGCAGCGGGGCAGCATGAGCGAGCGCACCGAGTTCGACGCGCTCGGCCGCGTGGTCTCGCGCTCCTTCGTGGACGGCAAGGTGTGGAGCTACAGCTACCTGGACAAGGTGAGTCGTCGCCGCCGCCTGTCGAAGGTCACGGGCCGGGGGGCCTTTTTTGAATCGTAAGCAGGGGTGTAAAAAGTACCCAGAAATTATACTTAAGTGAAAGTATGGGTACCGTCTCAAAATCTTACTCAAGTAAAAGTCAGAGTATCTGGCTAAAAACACACTTGAGTAAAAGTCAAAAAGTTTCTACTTTTAAATGTACTTAAGTACTAAAAAGTAAAAGTAAAAACTTTTTTTTATTGCAAGGCCATGGGTGCTCGTCTTGTCCGTCCACGCCGACCGTTTCGTCCTCTTCATCACTCGTACTATCGTTTGTGGTCATCTTCTGTAGCTTGTCACTCTGACTGTCTATTCTTCTGATAGCAGGTGTTTCATCAAAGATCCCCGCTGTCTAGTCTTGCACAAGGACCAATCAGCATGGGTGTGGGCGGGTTCATTTTCCATTGATGGGGATTTGATTGGCTGTTTTTAAATAAAGTGCGGCCGCAGGATTAATAACGTTAACGTTAGTTCGGCCAGAGAAACAAATATACTAATTAAAATTGTTGGACCTGCGAGATTTGTACTTTGTACTTTGTAGGTCTGCATTTTAAATGTAAGGAGTAAAAAGTATGTTTTTTTTCTCTGAAATGTAATGAGAGAAAGTATACAAAAAGTAAAGCACAAATCCCCAAAAACAGTACTTAAGTATTGTAACGAAGTACAATTACTCAAGTACTTTACACCCCTGATCATAAGTAATAATAAGTAATAATCGTGCAGAGGGGGGTGTCAAACATGTGGCGCGGGGCGGAGGGGACCGGATGCGGCCCCGCGGGCTGATCCAATCCGGGCCCCCCCGGGGAGGCGATTTGATCGAACGGATTGCGTTCTTTCTTTCTCATCGAGTTCTTCACGAGATCCATAAACGCAAGAAAAAAAACGGTCGTAGTTCCGACAAATAACGGCTAAACTGAACAAGTTGCAAAGACTTTAATATGCGTTTTTCGTGGTGTTTTAGTTAGTCCGGCCCCCCCGCAAAAGCAGCGTTGGGTTCTGTTACGGCCCCTCAACCTCAAATGAGTTTAACATCGTGCTTTACCAGGTTTCGGTTCCACGATCACGGAGGAGGGGAGGGTGGGGGGGCGGCGAGGGGGGGGGGTGTGGGAGGAGGTGGTTGGGAGAGGCGGGGCGAGGTGGGAGGAGTGGGGGGGGGGGGGGGGGGGGGAGCGGAGTGTGTAGTGGTTTGTGAGTTGGTGAACTGAGGGTGAAATGATCGTTTTTTTATGATAATGGGATGAGATTCCAGTAAATCAGTCGCGGGGTAAAGTGACTCTTGGTACCGTTTCACAGAAGGTAAATCACCCGTTTCCGTATAAAATACTAACGGGGCCAGGTGGTAGATTAACCTAATCAGCATTTTTTCCTCCTTGCTTCCTTTCCTCATACCACTCCCTCTCTTCTCTTTTTTTTTTCTTCTCCTTCTTACCATCTCTCTCCTTTCCTATCTTCTTTCCTTCCTCACTCCCTTCTTCTTAACCTCTCCTCTGTTCTTTTCCTTCGCCACCGGCTCTTCCCTTTTCTCTCTTCTGGTCCTCCCTCCCTCTCTCACCTCTCTCCTCTCTCCCTCTCCATCCCTCCCTCTCTCCATCCGCTCCCCTCTCCCTCTCTCTCATCCCTCCTCTCTCCTCTCTCCTCTCTCCATCCCCTCCCTCTCTCCTTTCTCTATCCCTCCCTCTCTCCCATCCCTCCTCTTATTCCCTCTCTCCCTTCTCTCCATCCCTCCCTCTCTCTATCCTCCCTTCCCTCTCTCCTCTCCCTCCTCCCTCTCTCGACCGCGTCTTCCTCTCGTCCATCCTCTCTCTCTCCCCTGTCTCCTTCCCTCCCTCCCTCCCCAATCCCTCCTCTCTCCCTCTCTCTCTCTCTATCCTCCCCTCTCTCCCTCCCCTCTCCATCCCTCCCTCCATCTCCCTTCTCCTTCCCTCCATCCCTCCCTCTCTCCCCCTCCCTCCCTCCCCGCGCATCCATGGTGCTGCTGCTGCAGAGGCCAGCGGCAGTACATCTTCGAGTTCGACCCGTCGGGCCGCGTGTCGGCGGTCACCATGCCGAGCGTGGCGCGCCAACCATGGCCACGCACGTCTCGGTGGGCTACATCCGCAACACGTACACGCCGCCGGAGAGCAACGCCTCCATCATCCACGACTTCAGCGAGGACGGCCGCCCGCAGGCCACCTACTTCTGGGCACCGGCCGCCGCGTCCTCTACAAGTACGGCAAGCTGGCCAAGCTTGTCGGAGGTCGTGTACGACAGCACGGCGGTCACGTTCGGCTACGACGAGACGGCGGGCGTGCTCAAGATGGTGAACCTGCAGAGCGGCGGCTTCTCGTGCACCATCCGCTACCGCAAGATGGGCCCGCTGATCGACAAGCAGATCTACCGCTTCAGCGAGGAGGGCATGGTGAACGCCCGCTCGACTACACCTACCACGACAACAGTTCCGCATCGCCAGCATGAAGCCCGGTCATCAGCGAGACCGCCGCTGCCGTCGACCTCTACCGCTACGACGAGATCTCCGGCAAGGTGCGCGCGAGGGGTCCGGTCCGTCGAGTCGAGTCCGAGTCGAGACGCTCGGGGCTGTCGCCTGCGGTTGTTTTATTTTCGCACATCCACAGCGCATCTGCTAATCCTCCCTTAACGTTCCTTAATGGGGGAGTTGGTCTGCGGCCCAGGAGTTACGACGACACATTAACGCAGACAGATAGCGGCCCCACAACAACAACAACAACAACAACAACACATTAATCCAGACAGGAGATCAAAATGTGCATTACGCAAGACGTAAAATTCGTAAAAGCGGATTAGTGTTTTTGCGATTTAGACTTTATGATTTTAAGATGCCAGGATAGTGTCGCGCCGTTGCTCCGGCCGTTTCTCTCCCGAACTCAAAAGGTTTCCGGGTTCAATCCGCCGATGTTCAATCCGCGCGCATCGTTGAGCGCCTGCCCCCTTAATGGGCACCTGACTGGGGTTGCATAAAAGCATCAGCTATAGATGACTGAGTGGTTTAAATGGTAAAGACATGCGGGGTTTAATTACGCCGCGCATAATAACACCATAGGCGCATCGCGGCGGCACGGAAACGTTAGTAACGGTTCACGTGCTGTCATGGCAACAGCTTCAATCGAAATCTATTTTAAGCAATTTGTCAAAAGGCACAAGCTCCCATGGAAACGATTTGGGTGGGGGGGGGGGGGGGGGGCGGGGGGGGACCACACGGTGTTTTTCAACCAATAAAAAAGTGGCATCACTACTGGATGTTGAACTTCCAGCACTTCAATCTCTCTACATAACCTTCCTTCACTCGTTCATTCATTTGGTTTTTCTTCTTCTTCTTCTTCTTCTTCTTCTTCTTTCCTCTCCTCCTCCTTCTTCTTTTCCTCCTCCTCCTTCTCCTCCTCCTTCTTCTTCTTCTTTTCCTCCTCCTCCTTCTCCTCCTTCTTCCTCTTCTTCTTTTCCTCCTCCTCCTCCGCCTCCTCCTCCTCCTCCTTCTTCCTCTTCCTCTTCTTCTTCTTTTCCTCCTCCTTCCTCCTCCTTCTTCCTCTTCTTCTTCTTTATCTTCTTTTCCTCCTCCTCCTCCTCCTCCTCCTTCTTCTTCTTCTTCTTTTCCTCCTCCTCCTCCTCCTCCTCCTCCTCCTCCTTATTCCTCTTCCTCTTCCTCTTCTTCTTCTTCGCCTTCCCCTCTCCTCTCCCTCCCCCCCACCCCCTCGCTGTGGCCTACACAGGTGGAGCACTTTGGGAAGTTCGGCGTGATCTACTACGACATCAACCAGATCATCACCACGGCGGTGATGACGCTGAGCAACGCACTTTGACACGCACGGGCGCATCAAGGAGGTGCAGTACGAGATCTTCCGCTCGCTCATGTACTGGATGACGGTGCAGTACGACAGCATGGGCCGCGTGGTGAAGCGCGAACTCAAGATCGGGCCGTACGCCAACACCACGCAGTACCGCTACGAGTACGACGGCGACGGCCAGCTCAGCGGCGTCAAGGTGAGCCGCCGAGAGTGTGTGTGTGTGTGTAGCGCGTGTCTGAATCGGAATCAGAATCAGAATCGGAATCGGAATCGGAATCAGGTTTATTGCCGAGTACTTTGCACAGGAGTTTTCAAAGGAATGCGCTTTTGTGAATTGGTGCACACACCGTTGAACATTAAAACTCAAAGTACTGGGAGGAGCAATTTCAAATAAACCATGAAAAGAAAGTCATTATATAGAAATTAAAACAATTATACAAATACATGTAAAAAACAAGAAATAAGTACGTCATTAAAAGGTGCAATTTAAAGATGTGCATTAATGGAACGCAGTAGTGTCCACAGGGAGTGGGAGTTTATCGGAAAACGGGTTCACGGTAGCTGTGGGATTAGATTTTAGTGTTAATCAGAATCATTGTATTCCCTAACATTGAACATTAAACAGAAAGTAATAATATAAAAAATTCACAGAAATAAAGTAAGTAGATAAAGTAAATATAAAGTACAAATAAAAAAATATATAATCAACAATGGTTTCTTATCTTTATAAAACGTATACATCCCCCTCCTCGCCCCTCTCCCTCTCCTCCTCCTCTCCTCCTCTTCTCCTCCTCCCCTCTCCCTCTCCTCCCCTCTCCTCCTCTCTCCCTCCTCTCCTCCTCCCCTCTCCCTCTCCTCTCCTCCTCCTCCTCCCCTCCCCTCTCCTCCTCCTCTTCCCCTCCTCCTCCTCCTCCTCCTCCCCTCTCCCTTCCTCCTCTCTCCTCCTCCCCTCCTCCTCCCCCCCCCCTCCCTCTCCTCCTCCTCTCCTCCTCCCCTCTCCCTCTCCTCCTCCTCCCTCCTCCTCTCTCCTCCTCCTCTTCCCCTCCCTCTCCTCCTCCTCCCCTCCTCCTCCTCCTCCTCTTCCCCTCCTTCCTCTCCTCCTCCTCCCTCCTCCCTCCTCCCCTCCTCCTCCTCCCCTCTCCCTCTCCTCCTCCCTCCCTCCTCCTCCTCCCCCTCTCCCTCTCTCCTCCTCCTCTCCTCCTCTCCTCTCCTCCTCCTCCTCCTCCTCCCCCTCCTCCTCCTCCTCCTCTCCTCCCCCCTTCCCCTCCTCCTCCTCCTACTCCCTCCCTCTTCTCCTCCTCCCCCTCCCTTCCCTACTCCCTCCTCTTCCTCCTCCTCCTACTCCTCCCTCCTCCTCCTCCTCTCCTCTCCCTCTCCCTCTCCTCCTCCCTCTCCTCCTCCTCCTCTCCCTCCACCTCCTCTTCTCCCTCTCCTTCTCACTCTCCCTCCACCTCCTCCCCCTCCACCTCCTCCTCCCCCCCCCCCGCACCCTCGCCCCCCCCCCATCTTCCCTCCAGGTGAACGACTGGTCCACGTGGCGCTACAGCTACGACCTGAACGGCAACCTGCACCTGCTCAACCCGGGCAACAGCGCGCGCATCATGCCGCTGCGCTACGACCTGTGCGACCGCATCACGCGCCTCGGCGACGTGCAGTACCGCCTGGACGAGGACGGCTACCTCAGCCAGCGCGGCGCCGACGTCTTCGACTACAACTCCAAGGGGCAGCTGCTGCGCGCCTACAACCGCGGGCCGGGCGGCTGGAGCGTGCAGTACCGCTACGACGGGCTGGGCCGCCGCGTGTCCACCCGCAACAGCCTGGGCCAGCACCTGCAGTTCTTCTACGCCGACCTCAACCACCCGGCGCGCGTCACGCACATCTTCAACCACTCCAGCTCCGAGATCTCGTGCCTCTACTACGACCTGCAGGTACGTGCGGCATATGTGGGGCACTCACTGGTGGTGCTGGTGCTGGTGCGTGGTGGTGGTGGTGCCGGTGCTGGTGGTGATGGTGTCGTGGTAGTGCAGTGGCGAGGGTGTGGCCATGTGACTCGGACAGGCGATGGGTACTGAGGGGGGCGTCGGTCCTAAGGTACGCAGCCTGACCTGTAGCATGTCTGATTAATCCCCATCTCAATGCTCCTTAATGTATCTGTCATGCATCTGAGTTTGTAACTGTGTGTATTTGTATCTGTACTAGTAAATAGTATACAGAAGAAATGCGTCTGTATACAGAAGAAATGCCATTTCCGGATGAGAGACTGTGTGAACAAGCGACCTGGACACTGTATGTGTAATAATAGCGTGTGTGTGTGTGTGTGTGTGTGTTTTTGTAGGAGGGGTAGAAAACATCCCGAGGGGAGGGCTGACTCGAGAGGGTCTCATCGGTGTGTGTCTCTTTATATCCTTCAGGGTCACCTCTTTGCCATGGAGGTGAGCAGCGGAGAGGAGTACTACATCGCTTCAGACAACACCGGGACGCCCTTGGCTGTCTTCAGCAGCAACGGTCAGATGATCAAACAGGTGAAAGGCGAATGGCGTGAGCGGTCTCACAAGTCATTGGAATATTATTCATCGAATCCGCAACGTGGCGGGAAAGTGCGACGGCTAAATCGCAGGAGCTGCAGTCTTTTTTGAGAAGGGTAAAAAATGTGTAAATGTTCATTTATAACACCGTTATAAATTAAGTACTGGGGTGCTGCAGGGACGCCCGCGTGGCCGATATCTTTTTTTTCCTCCTAAACATGGTCGACCTTGAATATGATTTATAGATCCCAGATGGAAAGTCAGGAAGTCATAAACCTGTCACATCGTGGGCTATTTCAGTGTCAATTTGTTTCATAAATGCTCAGAGTTCAGGCAATTTTCAAAATAAGACGAGCACTGGATTTGAGCAACCCTAGTTCCTAAGGACAAGATCCTCTAAAACTGCGAGCACCCACCTCCCAATGCCTTTCTGATGAAACCCCGGCTGATGAAAAAAAACGCACGTGTGTCGCCCCCCGGTGGCCCCGCAGGTGCAGTACACGGCCTACGGCGAGGTCTACCTGGACTCCAACCCGGAGTTCCAGCTGGTGGTGGGCTTCCACGGGGGCCTCTACGACGGCCTCACCAAGCTGGTGCACTTCACGCAGCGGGACTACGACGTGCTGGCGGGCCGCTGGACGTCGCCCGACTACGCCACGTGGCCCAAGATCGGCAAAGACCCCGCCCCCTTCAACCTGTACATGTTCAAGAACAACAACCCCCTCAGCGACATGCTGGACATTAAGAACTACGTCACCGGTAAGACCCGGTGCTGGGTGGTGGTGGGGGGGTTTTCGATCGGTGCATAATAATAATAATAATAATGATAATAATAATAATACGTCTCTGGGGCTTTCGTATGCTGTCTTACGAAATGTAATGTCAGTGACGCTAGAGTGTCAGAAATGCTCCGATAACAAACTTTACCGCCTGTTTTTAAACTCAATGTCTGAGCATCTTGACAGGCTGAAGGTTCCGTGTGACACGAGTGCGGAAGATGTTGTAACATTGACACCGACAGCGTCATTGTAAAGCAACCACCATGACTATTTGGAACGGCATCTTGACAAAGTTGAAAAACACTTCTTGTTTCTTGGGTTTCTTTTCCTCTTTTTCCTCCCCTCCCCCCCTCCCCCGGTGTGTCTCCCCCACACCCCCGCTTATCTGCGCCGCTCTAGACGTGAAGAGCTGGCTGGTGATGTTCGGCTTCCAGCTGAGTAACATAATCCCCGGCTTCCCGCGACACTCCCTCTACTTCGTGGAGCCGCCCTACGAGCTGCAGGCCGCGCAGCACTGTGAGAGCGGGCAGGTGGGTCACGTGGCTCCCGGACGCCGAACGGTGCCGAGCGGCGCGCATCCTGGACCGTAATCCCGTAATCAGTAAACACAATCAGGGCAGCTGCGAGCCTCATTTCCCTGCTGCCAAAGCTACGCGACTCTGCGCTAGTCTGTCCACTTTTCTTATTTGCTGGTTGTGTTTACTCCGATTTTCATTGTATGCTTTAAATGTTATTATGCTGGATAAAAGCGGCACAGGAATACATGTACATGTATATAACACAGCTGTTAAAGACGACATTATCACATATATCACTGTTATCCCAGAAAAGTTTTAGAAAAGTAACCTCTTGTAACCTCTTTTAGCAAGCCAACACATTTCTAGCGTGACACCTTTGTCTAGAACAGTCCGGTGCAGCCAACTCAGTAGCTCTTGTATGTATGTTGTACGTTCTGCTCGGGAGATAGCCGATAGATATCGCTGTGTATTTTGGCTATTTGTTCTGAGGTTTAACGACAGATATATAAACCATCTGTAATCAATATACTTGTATAATGGCCCTGATGGTAATATGTGTGACGGTTAGCTTGTGATCGTCGACATCATCCAAGGGCTTGAGCGCGGTTGTGAGTCTCATCCTGAACTGTTTTTTTGTGTCGTCTCTCTGCAGCTCATCACCGGCGTGCAGCAGGCGGCCGAGCGCCACAACCAGGCCTTCATGGCGCTGGAGGGCCGGCTGCTCAAAAGGAGCGGCGCGGGCACAGGGACAAGCCGGGCCACTGGTTCGGCACCAGCACGCCCATCGTGGGCCGCGGCGTGATGCTGGCGCTGACGGAGGGCCGCGTGGTGGCCGGCGTGTCCGCCATGGCCAGCGACGACAGCCGCAAGGTGGCGCTGGTGCTCAACGGCGCCGTCTACCTGGACGGCACGCACTACACGCAGGACGGCCGCGACTGCCACTACTTCGTCAAGGTGGGCTCGGCGGACGGCGACCTGCTGGCCCTGGGCCTCACCAACGGACGCAAGTCGCTGGAGAGCGGCGTCAACGTGACGGTGAGCAGCCGCTCGAGGCGAGGCGCCACCGTGGAGTTCGCCGTGCCGTCGCTGGCGCTGAGCGTGCGCTACGGGCTGGCGCTGGACGTGATCGACGAGGAGAAGGTGAGACTGCTGGAGCTGGCCAGGCAGCGGGCCATGGCCGGCGCCTGGGCCCGAGAGCAGCAGCGGGTGAGGGACGGCAAGGAGGGCAGCCGTCTGTGGACGGAGGGGGAGAGACAGCAGCTGCTGACCACGGGCAGGGTGCAGGGCTACGACGGGTACTACATCCTGCCCGTGGAGCAGTACCCGGAGCTGGCCGACAGCAGCAACAACATCCAGTTCCTCAGACAGAACGAGATGGGGAAGAGGTAACAGCCTCCCGGGGGACTTTTCCGATCGGACGGAGCCGCGACTCCGACATCCACGTTCCTTTTTTCCGTTCGGTTCTTTCCACCCAGCCTTCTCATTCTTGCGCCACTCGAAACCCCCGCAGAGAACAAACAAACAAACTCACGGAACGCTGCAGGGACTTTTGAAAAGGAGAACTTATCGGAGAACAACAAAAAAAAGTTATTGTTCATTTGACTGCCGTGGGCAAAAAAAACACGCGTAATGTTTATTCCAGCGTTTCTTTTTTCTTTGTTTTGAGAAACTTTGAGCAAATCAAAAAGCACTGATGAACTTGGAAAAAAAAGAACAAACCTGTTGCTTAACGAATAAGGAAGAATTCCCCTTTTTAAAAAAGATATCAATATTTTTACCCATATTTTTTGGGTCGACACTGAGAGCGGCGACCATGACAGCTACTGGTGGGTTAGTGTTGCACTGGGTTCCTGAAGGTGAAGGCTTGTCTCCGTTAAAAAAAAAAAAAACCCACAAACTCTCTTATAGGCAAAGGGACCAAGTAAGGGAGGCCAAGCCATTCCCCAGGGTACGTATGACCAATCAGAGCAATGGATTCCACGGACGACGTCAAACACACAAAGTTGCGCCGAAGCAGATAGCGACGCAACAACGCAATGTAAAATGGCTGTTCGGTGGCGGCGACGATGGTGGCGGCGGCGGCGGCGGCGGCGACAACAACGACACCACAACAAGTCATCTCCCCCCCCCCCCCCCCCCCTCCACTCAGGCCACCACGACGTCCACCGACCTGTCCTCCTGCTACGCCGGAGTGTATATCTCACTGAGCAAGACACCAACGACTGGCTTGAACAACCGGGAATAGTTACCGAGGAATAAATAAATAAAATACCATTCAAAAAAAAGAAAATAATAATAATAATAATAACAAAAAGGTTATATCTGTGGACAGTGGTGATCACATTAGCATTGTTTTTGTTTCAGAATGGTGGGAGGAGAGGTATACTACTACTACATGTGTTTTCAGACTACACTAAAGTTCAGGATGTGCGTATACTGTAGCTGCCGTAGTTTTGTACGTTTCAGTCGCGATAGAAATTGTGAGACTTTCACCGAGGCACTTCTGTACAGAGCGTTCAAAAAACACCCTTCACAGAGTCCAGAGAACATACTAGTTAGTGTCGAGATCTATTTGCTTTGTGTTCCTTTTTTTGTTATTTTTTTCCATTTTATTTATTATTCTTAGTACTATATGACAATCATAAGGGAGTCACCAGTTGAATTCAAAATGAACATTAGCGAATGAGTTTATTTTCTTTTGTATAATACGTAACAAATGTTCATTTTGTTTTTTGTATTATTTCAGTTTCAATAATAGTCTCGCTAAAAAAAAAGAATAATTTATGTAATAAAGTGTTTTAAAAACGGTTTATACTTTAAATAAAGTCTTTAAAACTGTGAAATCTGTTTTTTTGAAATATATTTCAATGTACAGTGTATAGGTCTACCTTTATGCAGCACAGTAGAATATTGTTCAGAATATCAAGTTTTATATTTCTAAGAGGAAGTGGCTTGTAATGTGCGGATCTTTAGCTGGTCTTACTACTCTAGAGTTTTGTGACACTCAAATATTCCATATCTACATTATCAGTCCCCCATTGGTTTTTGAATGTTTTCTTTTTCGGTTTAGTTCGGAAGCATAAATATTACTGTCCTAGACCCCAACAGCAGTAGCAGTAATGAATCCCTCTCACTGTGAAGAGACTCGTGCTGGATGTCATAATGTACCAAATCAGTATTATTATCTAAGGATGATTCTTATACGCTCACTGAAACGAGACTCTTCTGAGAAACCTTATCAATAAAAAGTACTTGTTTCCTCAACCACCATGTCACTGTTTTTGGTTTCCCTCGCTTGCTGTGCCTTTAAGGGACTCCTGCGGTCACCAGGTCACCGGGATGTCAGTAAGTCCTCAGTCTGTTTTGACTTCAAATGCAGGCCAACTGTCTCCTGAAAGCATAATCAGATCTGGACTTTCCTCCGCAGGGGAATTACCGGAGGAGCCGTTCCCTCCGCCTGCTGCTGCTGCCGCTGCTGCGAGTGGCTTTGTTGTGGGCTGATGAATAGTTCATAGTTTCCGACATAAACGTCCGTATCTTCTCTATGTCTGTGAGGCTTTTTATAACACCACATAGAAGAATGAGACACAATAATAAATAAACACACAGTACACACACAACCCTCTCTAATCTTCTATTCAAGGTTTACAGGGGCACATAGGCTATGAGGTATTAATACAACCATTTAGAACCCCTCAGGAACAACACGGCCAAGTGCCAAAAACCCCCTGAGTCAATAAGACCAAAGGTTTACAGCCCCGCGTGCCTGCAGATAAACCACATCCACACGTATGCACGTCTTTTACCTCTAAATATAGTGCGCTGCCTGCTTACTGACATGTGTAACGGGACACTTGTGTATTTTAAGCAGTCCTTTACTCACACTCATCACAGGAGAGAGAGGGAGGGGGGGGGGGGGGTAACACTAAAGGTATGTTCGTTTCAGATATTAAAGCGTCCGGTTAATAAACACACGAAATAAATAAATGAGCGTGTATTCATATGAAACCCCGGCAATAGAGCGACCACACGGCACGATCGTCTGCCTAAAAGAGAAAAACGACGACGACGACGTTTGAAGGGCGGGGGCCATTTTGTAGAGCCCAGGCTGACCTGGCAAGGGCTCTGGATGCAAGGGCTCACTTCCAGCACCTTTTTAGACCCGCTCCCGGGGCCCCTTGCAGCGCGGCTCCTGTTCTCCTCGTTCCCCTCGTTCCCCCGGTTCCCCCCCACACTGCTGCACACAGAGCACATGCGACCCCATGCCACATATCACAAGCGACTGCCTGATGTTTGGGGGGTATATTACTTTTTAATGCATGATTATTAATTATTTTTCAAGCAAAAGACAACAACGTCATGTATCATTATTCACAATTTTTTGTATTTATTAGGGTTTTTTTGTACATTTTTTCATTTTGTAACTTTTTTTTTATGGAATGTGTTAGACGCAATATTTTTCAAATCACCTTCATATCAGGCTCAGCGGGAAAGCAGGTGCACTATGTTATGCGATCAGAGATAAATCATCGTCACTTTTTTTTCCCCCCCGTAAGAAATCAAATGTGTTTCTTTTTTTATTCACCACGCGATTCACCTGAAGACATTCATGGGCAACCAGACCAGTCTGTGCAAATAAAAGGGAGCGATACACTTCGAGCGCGCCGGCATCTAAGGAGCGCCCCGTAGCTTGTTAGCGTCCAGCAGTCGTGCTTGAGCCATGAGGGACCAGGCATATGAGGTATTCGGGGCGGGGTGGTGGTGGGTGGGGGTTAGACTTGGGTGTGTGGAGGTGGGGGTGGAGGAAGGAGTTCGATATCTTAAGGTAATAACATCATAAAGTGCAAAGGAGAGCTCCACACTTAACAAGCCTGAGATATATACTGTACTGTGTGTGTGTGTGTGCGTGTGTGTGTATGTGTGTGTCTCAATATGTTGCCATGAGATCACGGAACGGAGCTTGCGATGGGACAGACGGGTGTATACTTGGTTCTCAAAAGGGGCTCTATACCCTGGTGGACGGGATGGCGTGGCTGAACACGCACACACACACACACACACACCCCCCCAGACGAGCATCATCTGCTCCTTGAGGAGGAGACCGGCTGCCACCCATCCATGGGAGACGGTGGTTTGGAGTGGAGTTGGTTTGTTTTGTTTTTTTTGCATTAGTGGATGAGCGAAGGACAGGAAGGAAGGATACAAAGGGAAGGGAAGGGAGATGGAGTTACTTCAAGGTGTGATGGGGAGAGAGAGAGAGAGAGAGAGAGAGAGAGAGAGAGAGAGAGAGAGAGAGAGAGAGCGAGAGAGGGAAGGTCTGATTGGTTTCCAGGCACAGAGAGATGGAGGCGAAGGTGGTGGTGTTGATGAGGTGGAGGGCAGGGTTATGTCAGCATGTCCCACAGGCAGCAGCAGCACAGCGCCGTCCAGCACGCCGTCAGACACGTGTCTCCGCTGTCGTCTCTCCGCCGCTCCTCGACCACGTACACTGGGGACAGAGAGAGAGAGAGAGAGAGAGACAGAGAGAGAGACAGAGAGACAGAGAGAGGAGGGGGCAAGAAGAAAGAGAAAGAGAAACACGTGAGGAAAGAGGAAAATGGCAGAAAGAAAGAGAAAGAGAGAGAGACAGACAGAGATAAGTTTAATTGTCACATACAGGATGTGCAGTGAAATGAAAAAGTGACGATGCCCAGCGGAATGTGCAACAGAACATTACAAATATCACAAATATCACAATTGAAGGGAAAGCATCAGAATATCCACACTATTTACAGTCTTTACAGCAAAGGAAGCAGCTTTTTTTTGTAATGAGAAATATGGGCAAATAGGCAAATAAATAGCAAAAGGCATATAAACAAGTAGGCAAATCAACACCAAGGCAATATAAAAAATTTAGTGTCAAGTTATGTAGTGTGTATCTAGTGTGTGTGTGTGTGTGTGTGTGTGTGTGTGTGTGTGTGTGTGCGCGCGCATGGGAGTGGGCAATGGGGGGCTAGTGAGGTCAGAGTTCACAGGCCTGATGGCCTGCAGACAGAAAGTCTGTTTTAGCCCCTCTGTTCTCGCAGCGTGACTGCGAGGCGCTTGCCTGACCGCAGAAGTTGGAACAGGTTGTTGTTGGGGTGGTGAGGAGAATGATAAGAGAAAATGTCTTCATCCTGTATCAAGCCGAGTCCATAATATCGCAGAGCTGTAGATGATCCATAAGATACACTGCCTGGAGTAATGCTTTACAACACGGATGTTATTGTTTGATAGATAATGCAACAGCTTAGGGCTGCCATTTGAAAGTACGTGTTGGATGTGTGTTGAAGTAAACCATTGTTGTGTATTAAAGGAAAGCTAGCGTATGCTATACTGATATACTACATCTTTCCCCACAGAATTGTTTTGCTAATTATTCTTGTATAGCAGCCAATTCTACTATACACCATATAACTCTTATTGCATGCATTGTGAAATGAACCTTTCCGGTGAAAAGGGGTGAATTACAGAGCTGTAATTAAATATGGCTTGTCACACTGCAATACCTATATAATAGATTCTAGATATCGTGTTTCTTCTTTTCTGACAACAATAGTGCTCAATCACGTGAATGCCAGCACCGTTAGTCTACTGTCTTCTAACCAGTCATAGGATAGCCAAGGCCTCTAAATTATTAAGGTGACCAGGATCATCCCGTTTTGTGTCGGTTGCCTCCCAGTACTGATAAGTGGCGAAACAGACGCTGTGTATTCCCCACAGCAAGCACATGGCACCTCTTTGTGTGTTAGCGATTAATAATGCATACGTAACCGTCATCTCGCTCTGAGCCGCCATCTTGTTGGAGTCATGTAGGACTAGAGAGGGTGGGGGGGGGGGGGAGGGGGTATAGGACAGCGCTGGCCACCTGTCCCTATACCCAGGTGGCCAGCGCTTGTCCAAACATTAAAAAAAATAAAATAAAAGGCTCGCTCACCACTGATCACTCCCGCACACTGATAATAAAGACAATAACAGGTTGTTAATCATTATCCAATAACACACATGATGAAATGTTCCCATTGACAGTGACTCAAGGCCTCATTCTCTTGGGGGCATTTGCCTGCTTACTCTGGATCTGGGCCTAAAAGTGGGCTGATTGGTCGCCGAGCGGGCGCGGCAGTAATAAACGGTTGCCGCCGGCAGGCAGCAGGGTAGACATGGCTGAATGGGCCCATTTGGAAGCAAGTCGTCTGCCTTGGCACTTTGGGCACTGCCAGACCATCTGCCCACTCCATTTAACAAAGATTGCTTTGGTTTGAGACGAAACGGCCAACGCAAGCATCTCGCGACTGAGTTGTACATCCGTCTACTCGACACACACCAATAGTCTCTGGATTTAGATTTGAAGTTGAATTGAATAACGTCGTTCCGTGACTCAGCAGGTCTCACCTGTGTTTTTGGGGCCTTCTCCGTACATGGGGCCGGGAGCCGGCCCACCCTGCCAACCAAACTGGGGCTGTGCCGGGTATCCCTGGTAGGGCGGCTGCCCGGGGCCCGGGTAGGGGCCTCCGGGGCCCATGGCTCCGGGAGGGTAGTTGGGGTAGGCGGGGTTAGGCTGCTCCATGTTGACGGGGTAACCCTGCGGCGGGTAGCCTCCTGCCGGGTAGCCCTGGGGTGGGATTCCCTGGGCCGGGTAGCCCGGGGCGGTGGGGCCTTGGCCCGGGTACGGAGGCGGGTGCTCGAAATTCATCTGTGGCTCACGGGACGGTCACCTGACTGGGGGAGGACAGTGTTTCAATGAACAACACAACAGATTTAGATGGTAGTCACGTGTTGTGAAGAGAAGCTTGCGATGACCGTGTCTGAGGTCATGTGAAGCCAATGCTGGTTCCATATGCTCGCAGCCTAAATGGATATACTGTACATTGCCTAGACTAGAGTCAAATGAGTACAATATAACCGGCTTTTCATGTACCATCTACGACATGGTAAAGTGATCCCAGTTGATGATTCTATGACGCTGTGTCTGTTTGTGTATGTCTATGTGCGTGTTTGTGTGTGTGTGCAATTCAGCAAGGATCCAGTCTCTGGAGTAACATTAGCCTGTGAGTTCCTATGGGGGCCACATAAGTGATGCAATTGTTGCCCAGACACCATTTCACACAGGTTTGTGGGCTCAGATCGATCCAATTGCCTTTCTTGTGACTACACGGCATATTACATCCACCGAGTTAACATGGTAGCCTACATAATGTGGGCCACATCATTGTTCACAATGTCCAATATTTCAGATTGTCTGTAACCTTTACCCCGAGGTAAACCAAACACTATCATTTCAATAGGCCTAGTCATAATTAGACAATGGAAAGATATCATGCACCAGATAGCAGCAGATTGTTCCATTGTACAGGGCTTTGTGAGACAAGCCAGACAGATACTCTGTGCCTTAATGGCCTATGCTGCTAACACATGTATTAGTCATAGGACATGTGGAAATCCAACGTGGCTGGGATGACTTTCATATGACTTGTGCTGTTCCTAGGTTCTTTGATAGGACTCTTTGACAGGACCGCTGTGTATACAAACCAGGTCTCAATGATTTTGCAACATGTTACAATAGACAAATATAATAACTAGCATGTACTCCATCTATTACTCTTTTTTTACCCCGGTTTTGTAAGTCTTACATTCTAATTATTTCACTACACAGTCTGTTCCAACATTTCACATATGCAGAATCCATTTCTAACAGCAACAGGGTGGCTATCCTTGTATCCTTGATTGGGCCCGACTCACAGGGGAAATTTGTCAGGGAGTGTATTCCCAACGTCTGCCAAATTTCGGTCCACACATGTAAACATACTGCTTAGTCAACACCTCCTGGTTAACGTACAGGGAGGATGGAAAGTAGGCCAGGTAGAGTAAACATGTGTTTGCATATGTGGAGTCCTGTAGGTATAAATATAAGCAAGACACATTTACAGTGTGAATAGGCGTCGTTGTGAAGCAAAAAAAATAACACACACACACACACACACACACATACACACACACACACGACACTATCGCTCTCCACTATTTTAGACTCTGTATTGGTTTTCAAAAGCTACTCCGCCAAAAGGTAGATTGTCTGATATAGCTAGTGTTTCATCTGTACTAACATTAATGTCATGAGTCGTATAATAATGAACAGCTTGAAGACTCGTTTAGTGAGACACGACATGGCCACTTCCGATGAGTAGCAGCTCTGCTCTGTGAATACAACCAGAGAACAGGATGGAAGACAGAAAGAAACCGTGTGTGTGTATGTGCACGCGTGTGTGTGCGCGTGTGCGTGTGTGTGTGTGTGTCTTGGTTGGTACTAGGCCTTCAGGGTATATTGCTCAAGTATTTTGTTAGACATTAGCTAGGCCTAATCTCTTGTCCTAGCTCAGAGCCCGGCTAATGAAAACCAAACATTACAGCACCTGAGAGTGTCCTTCAGACCCTAGACCCTGGCAGATGGCAAGCACTCTGTGGCTATGGTTACTCACACAGCGGTCCCCGGATGGCTGGGCGTTCACGGAAGTATTTGCACATACGAATAACAAACACGGGGGCCTGCATATAGTACCACAGGCCAACAAATCTCAAACAAAACCTATGTTAATCGTAGTCTCTCCCGGTGGAACGTGAATGACGTTGACGCAGGAACGCTCCCACCCATCGGCAGAAACCAAAACCTTTCACCCTCATGTTAATGAGCCTAGCTGGCCTTTGCCCGACTTCCTCACGTCGTCAAAGTGTAGTCAACCTGTAACACCCCTTTGTAAACAAGACCTACCATAAAATAGTCATACGACTTCAGCATGAGATATACAACAGTACAGGACTTACCCACAAACAACGTTGACCTGACTGTACGTAAGTCTGTAGACCTACATCAAAACTCTTTAACCCTTTAATAATGTTGTCTTTCGGGGGAATGGGTCTTCACTGTAAAGCAGAAGTGACATTGCACCCTGGCTCTGCTTATGTGTAGGAGCGTGTGTGTGTGTGTGCGTGTTAATGAGTAAAAGGGAGTGCGGTGTTTTCAGATAAAATATGTAGGTTTAGATATAGGTCTAGACGTGAGAGGGGTTACATGTTTGCCCGACACACACACACACACACACACACACACACAGTATATAGACACAGTATATACACACAAGTGTTTCTTAGCTACCCAAAACCATTCTAATGCAGTACAAATCTGAATAAACCAATCAACCGTTTTAGTATGTCAACCAAAATAGCTAATTGTAACAGTAATACAGTGGTTATGGCATTGAGAACTACTAGAGGCTATGTTATAAAACACCACAAAACTCAGAGTAGGCTACTTTAATTAAATTTCCCCATCTGATAAATAATAGGAACGTTATCAAAATGTGGCCATGTCAAAATGTGGTCCATGATATAATATGAAATGAGAGAGAGAGAGAGAGAGAGAGAGAGAGAGAGAGTTGGATAGATAGATAAGAGAATAAAATGAATAAAATGAATACAATGAAACAATGAAAACACAAAAATTAAATACATCAATAAATAAAATAAATGAGAGAAAGAACAACAAGATGTATACATGTAACAGCTTAGGGCTGCCATTTGAAAGTACGTGTTGGATGTGTGTTGAAGTAAACCATTGTTGTGTATTAAAGGAAAGCTAGCGTATGCTATACTGATATACTACATCTTTCCCCACAGAATTGTTTTGCTAATTATTCTTGTATAGCAGCCAATTCTACTATACACCATATAACTCTTATTGCATGCATTGTGAAATGAACCTTTCCGGTGAAAAGGGGTGAATTACAGAGCTGTAATTAAATATGGCTTGTCACACTGCAATACCTATATAATAGATTCTAGATATCGTGTTTCTTCTTTTCTGACAACAATAGTGCTCAATCACGTGAATGCCAGCACCGTTAGTCTACTGTCTTCTAACCAGTCATAGGATAGCCAAGGTCTCTAAATTATTAAGTTGACAGGATCATCCCGTTTTGTGTCGGTTGTCTCCCAGTACTGATAAGTGGCGAAACAGACGCTGTGTATTCCCCACAGCAAGCACATGGCACCTCTTTGTGTGTTAGCGATTAATAATGCATACGTAACCGTCATCTCGCTCTGAGCCGCCATCTTGTTGGAGTCATGTAGGACTAGAGAGGGGGGGGGAGGGGGTATAGGACAGCGCTGGCCACCTGTCCTATACCCAGGTGGCCAGCGCTTGTCCAAACATTAAAAAAATAAAATAAAAGGCTCGCTCACCACTGATCACTCCCGCACACTGATAATAAAGACAATAACAGGTTGTTAATCATTATCCAATAACACCTGATGAAATGTTCCATCGACATGACTCAAGGCCTCATTTCTTGCATTTCCTGCTTACTCTGATCTGCCCTAAAAGTGCTGATGTCCGAGCGTGCCGGCAGTAAAGGCTTGCCGCCCAGGCACAGGGTAGACATGCTGAATGGGCCCTTTGGAAGCAGTCGTCTGCCTTGCACTTTGCATCTCCACCATTGCCCACTCCCATTTACAAAGATTGCTTTGTTGAGACGAACGCAACGCAAAGCATCTCCGACTGAGTTGTACATCCGTTACTCGACACACACCAATAGTCTCTGGATTTAGATTTGAAGTTGAATTGAATAACGTCGTCCCGTGACTCAGCAGGTCTCACCTGTGTTTTTGGGGCCTTCTCCGTACATGGGGCCGGGAGCCGGCCCACCCTGCCAACCAAACTGGGGCTGTGCCGGGTATCCCTGGTAGGGCGGCTGCCCGGGGCCCGGGTAGGGGCCTCCGGGGCCCATGGCTCCGGGAGGGTAGTTGGGGTAGGCGGGGTTAGGCTGCTCCATGTTGACGGGGTAACCCTGCGGCGGGTAGCCTCCTGCCGGGTAGCCCTGGGGTGGGATTCCCTGGGCCGGGTAGCCCGGGGCGGTGGGGCCTTGGCCCGGGTACGGAGGCGGGTGCTCGAAATTCATCTGTGGCTCACGGGACGGTCACCTGACTGGGAGGACAGTGTTTCAATGAACAACACAACAGATTTAGATGGTAGTCACGTGTTGTGAAGAGAAGCTTGCGATGACCGTGTCTGAGGTCATGTGAAGCCAATGCTGGTTCCATATGCTCGCAGCCTAAATGGATATACTGTACATTGCCTAGACTAGAGTCAAATGAGTACAATATAACCGGCTTTTCATGTACCATCTACGACATGGTAAAGTGATCCCAGTTGATGATTCTATGACGCTGTGTCTGTTTGTGTATGTCTATGTGCGTGTTTGTGTGTGTGTGCAATTCAGCAAGGATCCAGTCTCTGGAGTAACATTAGCCTGTGAGTTCCTATGGGGGCCACATAAGTGATGCAATTGTTGCCCAGACACCATTTCACACAGGTTTGTGGGCTCAGATCGATCCAATTGCCTTTCTTGTGACTACACGGCATATTACATCCACCGAGTTAACATGGTAGCCTACATAATGTGGGCCACATCATTGTTCACAATGTCCAATATTTCAGATTGTCTGTAACCTTTACCCCGAGGTAAACCAAACACTATCATTTCAATAGGCCTAGTCATAATTAGACAATGGAAAGATATCATGCACCAGATAGCAGCAGATTGTTCCATTGTACAGGGCTTTGTGAGACAAGCCAGACAGATACTCTGTGCCTTAATGGCCTATGCTGCTAACACATGTATTAGTCATAGGACATGTGGAAATCCAACGTGGCTGGGATGACTTTCATATGACTTGTGCTGTTCCTAGGTTCTTTGATAGGACTCTTTGACAGGACCGCTGTGTATACAAACCAGGTCTCAATGATTTTGCAACATGTTACAATAGACAAATATAATAACTAGCATGTACTCCATCTATTACTCTTTTTTTACCCCGGTTTTGTAAGTCTTACATTCTAATTATTTCACTACACAGTCTGTTCCAACATTTCACATATGCAGAATCCATTTCTAACAGCAACAGGGTGGCTATCCTTGTATCCTTGATTGGGCCCGACTCACAGGGGAAATTTGTCAGGGAGTGTATTCCCAACGTCTGCCAAATTTCGGTCCACACATGTAAACATACTGCTTAGTCAACACCTCCTGGTTAACGTACAGGGAGGATGGAAAGTAGGCCAGGTAGAGTAAACATGTGTTTGCATATGTGGAGTCCTGTAGGTATAAATATAAGCAAGACACATTTACAGTGTGAATAGGCGTCGTTGTGAAGCAAAAAAAATAACACACACACACACACACACACACATACACACACACACACGACACTATCGCTCTCCACTATTTTAGACTCTGTATTGGTTTTCAAAAGCTACTCCGCCAAAAGGTAGATTGTCTGATATAGCTAGTGTTTCATCTGTACTAACATTAATGTCATGAGTCGTATAATAATGAACAGCTTGAAGACTCGTTTAGTGAGACACGACATGGCCACTTCCGATGAGTAGCAGCTCTGCTCTGTGAATACAACCAGAGAACAGGATGGAAGACAGAAAGAAACCGTGTGTGTGTATGTGCACGCGTGTGTGTGCGCGTGTGCGTGTGTGTGTGTGTGTCTTGGTTGGTACTAGGCCTTCAGGGTATATTGCTCAAGTATTTTGTTAGACATTAGCTAGGCCTAATCTCTTGTCCTAGCTCAGAGCCCGGCTAATGAAAACCAAACATTACAGCACCTGAGAGTGTCCTTCAGACCCTAGACCCGGCAGATGGGCAAGCACTCTGTGGCTATGGTTACTCACACAGCGGTCCCCGGATGGCTGGGCGTTCACGGAAGTATTTGCACATACGAATAACAAACACGGGGGCCTGCATATAGTACCACAGGCCAACAAATCTCAAACAAAACCTATGTTAATCGTAGTCGCTCCCGGTGGAACGTGAATGACGTTGACGCAGGAACGCTCCCACCCATCGGCAGAAACCAAAACCTTTCACCCTCATGTTAATGAGCCTAGCTGGCCTTTGCCCGACTTCCTCACGGTCGTCAAAGTGTAGTCAACCTGTAACACCCCTTTGTAAACAAGACCTACCATAAAATAGTCATACGACTTCAGCATGAGATTATACAACAGTACAGGACTTACCACAAACAACGTTTGACCTGACTGTACGTAAGTCTGTAGACCTACATCAAAACTCTTTAACCCTTTAATAATGTTGTCTTTCAGGGGGAATGGGTCTTCACTGTAAAGCAGAAGTGACATTGCACCCTGGCCTCTGCTTATGTGTAGGAGCGTGTGTGTGTGTGTGTGCGTGTTAATGAGTAAAAGGGAGTGCGGTGTTTTCAGATAAAATATGTAGGTTTAGATATAGGTCTAGACGTGAGAGGGGTTACATGTTTGCCCGACACACACACACACACACACACACACACAGTATATAGACACAGTATATACACACACGTGTTTCTAGCTACCCAAAACCATTCTAATGCAGTACAAATCTGAATAAACCAATCAACCGTTTTAGTATGTCAACCAAAATAGCTAATTGTAACAGTAATACAGTGGTTATGGCATTGAGAACTACTAGAGGCTATGTTATAAAACACCACAAAACTCAGAGTAGGCTACTTTAATTAAATTTCCCCATCTGATAAATAATAGGAACGTTATCAAAATGTGGCCATGTCAAAATGTGGTCCATGATATAATATGAAATGAGAGAGAGAGAGAGAGAGAGAGAGAGAGAGAGAGAGAGAGAGAGAGAGAGAGAGAGAGTTGGATAGATAGATAAGAGAATAAAATGAATAAAATGAATACAATGAAACAATGAAAACACAAAAATTAAATACATCAATAAATAAAATAAATGAGAGAAAGAACAACAAGATGTATACATGTAAAGTGTAAAGATAAGATGTGAACAGTAAATAAATAAAATGAAATGCAGATTTTAAAAAAATATATATATATATAAAAAGCCCCTCCATGCAGGCCCGTCGGCAGGCAACACGAATTATCAACCATTCATTTAAAGACGAATTATGACATTACAGACACAGGTTTGCCAATGATGTGATGTGAATTAAGGCTCTAAAATTATTCTCATTCTTATTATTCTTATCATAATTATTCTGATGATATTCTGAACCAAGCCCTCGTATCAAGTGATGTCCAGGCGCACCTGCGAACACGACTATGAACACGAAATAATAACACAAGAATTCTGCTGACGGACAATGAAACCACTGACCTTAAACACAGAGATGGATGGATATCGTGTCAAACCCGGAGATTACTTCTAGAAACGTCCGTTTTGTGGTCGTTTGTTGTCTTTGTGTCTTTAGCGCGTTTTAGAGACCGTCGCCGCCGCCGTCTCTCCGTCTCCGTCTCGGGTACAGCACCACGTGACGTCACTTGAGTGGGAAAGCAACGGTGAGCCTTTTGTGACTTGTTGGTTACATTCGGGCCGCGGGAGAGGAACCTCGGGCGTGTGACACGTTATCCCGGTCTCCCGCCACGCCATTTCCGGTATCGTATATTTACCATGCTGTCGGAAGTCCCGCCCCCTCACTCGTCAATAACGCTTATTGTTTGGACCCTCCCACTTCCAGGCGTGCCGTCGTGAGACTTATCAATCCGTCGGAAGGAAGTCGTGACCTTTGATCTGAGTTTATATTGGCCTATTACACATTGTTCCATATCATAATCTACTCATAATCATAATCATAATACATTATATTATAATCTATTTAGGCCTATGTCTAACCATGTGAAGCTTTGTATGATAAATAGTACGTATAAATAGTCTACAAATATGATATGATTTTATTGAATAGAAATAACTCGGTTTGAAAAGTAAAGTAACGAAACGTGTTTCCTTGCCGGTTGCATTGTTTGGTTTAAATTTGCAGTTCTACCTTTCTCTCAGCAGATGGCAGTCAATTCAAGTTACATTTTCCTATATATTCATATTGATAACACTTTTTACTGACAGATTAAGTAGTATAACAATGTACATGTTTAATTGTAATGATTTCATGTTTTATATCTTAGGGATAATGTGGTAGGTCTAGGTTTTCAGACACCTGTGTAAAAACATGCCACATTATGAATTAAATGAATGAATCATACTCAGTATCATTCATTCATTCGTCCATCGAGAAGTGGACAGACAGGTAGACAGACAAGACAGGCCGACACACAGACAGGTAGACAGACATGCAGTGTGTTTGCATTTGCTTGCCAGGGATGATTGAGGCTCTATTATGAACCCTAATAGGTCAACCACCAGGGGGCATACTTTTACAGCAAATGACAGCATACATGTAGACCTACATATCAGAATGACAATGATTCTGATTCTACATATGCAATGCACACACACACACACACACACACACACACACACACACACACACACACACACACACACACAGTCATGCACAAGATATCTACCAATTAGGCTGGTCGGATCATATAGGCCTACTCATATTGTCATTGTCATTGTCATCTTATCTTACCTATATTTTTATACTTCTCATAGGACTTAGACTTACTGTACATTTGTAAATCTGTTATATTATTTTTATTATTCTACTGTTTATTTCTACTGGCACAATAATTTCCTTCAGGATCAATAAAGTTCTGTCTTATCTTATCTTATAAGTAGGCCAAATATTAACAATGTGACATTGTAAACAAGTGTTTGTTTCCAACGACTGTAACTCCACCCCAACGGATCATATAAGATGATATAATCATTCACCGCCCATGTGGGCCCGAGTCTACTTGAAAACATCACGAGTTAGGTTGGGAGGAGGATGTATTAAAGAGATAGGTCCTACCACAGAGAGAGAGAGAGAGAGAGAGAGAGAGAGAGAGCGAGAGAGAGAGCGAGAGAGCATAATACAAGAATAGCACATTACACAATAATTAGGTCTAGACATAGGCATTTCTAATTCTTTGTAGCTGTGTGTGTGGCAATCGTTTATGCCATCTACAAAAAAATGATTCTTAATTGTTTTGTATTTGTATTTGTATTATTAGATTTTTATTTCAAATAAAACAAAAAAATAAATAAATACACAAATAAATCACAAATAATCATCATAATAATAATAATAACATTCTAATTATAATTATTTGTAGCTGTGTTATTATACAAGTGTTCATGGCATCTACAAAAAAAAGCATTCTATTATAATAGGCAGTTTGGGATAACACACGACTTAGTTGTTTTGTATTTGTATTTGTATTTTCTCAATAGATTTGTATTTGAAATAAAACAAAAACAAACATTTGTAGACGTGTGTAATTTTCTTTTCTATTTTTTGTAATAAACAATAAATAAAGACATACATCCATAAATAATAATAAATAATAATAACATAATAAATAAATCCATTAATAAATACACAAATAAACCACTAATAATAATAATAATAATAACAATAATAATAATAATAATAATAATAATAATAATAATAATAATAATAATAATAATAATAACAACTACATGAATTCCGAACGCAATGTACAAAATGTTCCCTTTAGAAGTGATCGTGGATGTAATAACACCCGCGGACCTCGTGTTGTTTTTTTTACGGTTGGCCGTTTGAGCGCCGCCATTTTAACCCTCGTCAAGAAGAGGAGGAGGAGGAGGAGGGGGGCGTGGCGTGGAATGGAATGGGCGGAGTCAACAGGCCCCGCCCCCCGCCACCCTGATGTAATAATAATACGTCGGAGTGTACGTCTGCGCACATGGTCGCGTTGTGAGTTTTGAGGCGATCTGGACGACGTTTGGAGGTATTAATTCGCGACCGGCTTGGGTGAACTTCAAGACATCGTGGTTGAATAAAATAAAATAAAATAAAATACAAACCAGCTTTTTTTTTTCGGGGGGGGGTGTTTGCGTGCAAAAAAACAACAACTTTTGATCTGTCTGCGTCTTAATATAAAAAAAAAAAAAGCCATGACGACCAACACGAATAAAAGCTGCCCCATCCCCACCAAGATCCTCACCCTCAACGACTGGTCTCAGCTGCCCGACTGCTACAGCCAGACGCCCGGCGGCACCCTGTTCTCCACCACGCCAGGAGGTAAGCACGCAAACTGCACAGGTTTTTGCATTAATGCATTAATGTGTGCACAATTTGTTGCACTGCTGGGTCTAAATGCTTGCATGTGCATTGTGCATCGGTGCAACCAACATGCTGCAGTGTGCTGCACACATCCAAGAGCACACATTATAGCCACTGCTGTTATTCTGTCAAATTCTTCTTCTTCTTATTATTATTATATGACTGTTCTGCTGTGGAGTGGAAAAACAAGCGTCCCTTCTATACTATGCACTACTATAAACTAAATATATACAGATGACTAGGTTGATTTAACGGGGACCCTGCACGGTGTCATGTATGGCACCATGTATGGCATCTAAACAACACAACACAACACAACAACACCACAACAGTGTATTTAACCAGACCTGGAGACCCCCGTGACCTCCGCCTGGGAGTGGGCTTATTGGACTTCAACAGCTGTCAAGAGGAGCCTCTGAGCCCAGTGATCTGTCTTGGCCGAGACTCGAAAGAACACTCTGTCCCACCAAGCAGAATGCACAAAGGACAAGGAAAAGCGGATGAAGCTATTATTAACCACTGTAAACTGTAAACACTGCAGTGCACGATCAAAGCAGAGATACTCGTGTTGTGTTGTGTTTTCTGTTCAATGTTACATCACCATACCATAGTGGCAAGGGTTCTTCTGTATTGTGTCACTGCAAACTTAAATGGCCTGCTACTACTAGGCAAGCATTCTCTATACTGGTTTACATTCCAGCTGCCCCCCCCCCCACCCACCCCGCTGTGCCCCCCCCCCCCCCCCTTTTGTCCTGAACGGGGCAGCTCACCAAGCCACCATTGCATAACATGTTTTTCCTTCTGCAAAGAGAGGCAGGGAGAACTGATACTGTACATTGCACTGCAGTTCAATAGATCCAAGTCAGATGTGCACACCACACCCATGGGTAAACATCGCTTGTACAACACGGTATTGACCAAAGCGGTGTGTGTTGTTCTCAGAAGGATAGTTAGCTTTGTTGGTTGCTGGTTGAAATCGTTGCTTCCGACATTGCATGGGCGAAACTCTCTACTCCTGTGGTCTATTTCTCAAGCGACAACAACAAGGGAGTAAATAGTGCTGCAGAAAATGCCGTTGTCAGCGTTATTTGCCAACGGCGTTGCTCCACACACACACACACACACACACACACACACACACATGCACACGCACACACTGCCACGTGTGGTGGAGAGAATCTCGTGTCTGTCTAGTCCAAAGAGGGAACATGTTCTGTTCTCAGATTTCCAAGAACTGAGAGTAGCGCTTGCCTCCTCCACTCCCCTCCCAACCCCAGCGCTCCACCCTCCTGACGTTGAGAACGGGGTGTGTGTTTGGTATGCGTCCAGTGGCCCTGCTGGTGGTCTGCATGGCACTTGGCTCTCTCTAGTATTTTCCTTTTTTGCCCTCTCTTTACCTTTCTACCTTTTTTGACAGTAAACAAACAAACCAAATGTGGAACTCAGCCAAGATATGAAATATGTCTCACCACCTAGATTGCCACTTATGTCAATACCGGGGGCTCTTCAGTGAGAAAAAGTAAAAAAATTTGCACGAAAACAACATTCCTCCCCCTCCCCCTTGCTTGAAAACAGGAACCCGCATCATCTACGACAGGAAGTTTTTGCTCGAGTGCCGAAACTCCCCCATCGCCAAGACGCCGCCGTGCTGCCTGCCCCAGATCCCTGGAGTGACAGTGCCCGCGACACACCCGATCGGCAAACTGCAAGACCTCAAAGAGGAGATGGAGGAAGAGGAGAAGGATATGGCAGGTACACAAGTGTACACACACACACACACGCACACGCACCACATGCACACACTCCCTTCAAGTGCATATTTGGAAGTGCAAAGGAATGACCTTGACGAGCAAACACAACACACACACGTGTTCACAACACGTTCACAGGTGCGGCTGTTTCAAACGTGAACAATCTGATTGAGAACCGATGTCCTTGGGTTGGGTTCAGGTTCAGGCCCTGCAATTTAGCCTCTCCTCTCCTGCTGGTCAGGTCTGGTGAGGCCCATGTAAACAGTGTGTTATTTTTTTACACACGTGGACGGCATTTACAACGGCAACTGTCCAGAACTTGAGTTGAAAGCTTCATAGCGGTGCTTGGGTGTTGACACATGGCTGCCAAGGCGTATGTGTAATGTATACATTGATATGCTGCTGTTTATATGCCTATTTGTTTAGATTTCTCATTCCTGCTGCTCCTTTTGCTGTAAATATATATATAAAGCCTCCAATTTGTGTTATTTGTATTGTATTGTTCTGTTGCACATTCCGCTGGGCATCGCCACTTTTTAATTACAGTGCACATCCTGTATGTGAATGTGACAATTAAACTTCTTGACTCTATGTTCAGCCATTGTTCCTTAAGGCTCTTCAGTGTACGATTCAGGAAGGGGCAAAAGTCACAGAAGTTAATCTTGTGTTTGTCACTGTCTTTCACCCCTCTGAGATTAACTCTGCTGTCAACAACCTCAAAAGTAGGCCAGGGCTTCCTCTGTCGTCTGTTTGCCGAATACTTGACTCCTATAGAGTTTCCCCAACAATTTATTTTTCCAGCCGCGGCGCCGAGGATGTCTGTGCGGTGCATTTGTTGATGTGCTGGTATGTGCGGGTGGTTTTAGTGTGATCACTGATTCCAGTAGGGCACTGATGCACAGAAATGGTCTCATACAATGGTATAACAATATAACAATATAACAAATATACTTTTTTTCTTGGCATTGTTGGCCCAAATGCAGTTTTCAATCTGCAATTTGTAGCCATCCCATCGTCTGAGTTTCATAATTCATAATACAGTATATTACTATATAATATATAGTAATATTGACTGACAATAACAATAATGACAGTGGAACGACGGAGAACAGTGCTATACTATTTGGTTTTATTCAACTCAATGCCCTCTTGGCTTTGGCAATTTGGAACATATTTTAAAAGTAACATCCCTGTCTACCGATTATGCTGAACAAGCAAGTGTCTTGTTGTGGGTACGGTTAGGTGCAGCAGACGCACAAGTTGTCACGTAATTCAAATGTGATGAGGAGCAGTAAACGCAGTGCGCAATGTCAACATTGTGAATACTAGTCATTGACTCAATTCCGCATGTAACTGGGTCATGGTGGTGGTATTGATGCTAGTCCAAACTTGAATGCTAATGATTGTGGCTTATCCCCCCCCTCCCCCCCTTTTTTTTGTCATTTTCTCTCGTAGACGACAGCCAGTTTGAGATGGACATCTGAGCCGGTCTACCTCCCATGGAGAGTGTGCGTTGGTTCCAGCGCCTCTGTGGTCTCCGGTGACTCTCATACGATACTCGCTTTTTGTTTTCAGCGCGTTTCTTTTTATTTTTATTTTTATTTTTTACGTAAAAAAATCCTAATTTAAGGAAACAAAAAGAGTGGTAAAGGAGAAACGTAGGGTGCTGCTAACCCTAAGCAAAAAATAAAACAAAACCAACCAATGACGCGATTCCTGTTTTTAAAATGAGAAAATTGGTTGCTAACACCTCAGAGCTGCAGCTGGAAGTTGTACAAGCGAGTCTGTGCTTTGTTTTGTTATTTTCATATATTTTTTAACGTTTTGTAAATAAGAACATGGTTCTGCGTAGCCTTTTTTTGTAAGCCCGGGAACGCCAATTGTACACGCGTTCGCGTTCGATCGACGGTTCGCGTGGTGGCTCACTCCCGCAGCAGTTATATCCTGCCCCCCCCCCCCCCCCCCCGCTCCTCAGAACTGGTTCCCCTTGCAGGGGGTTGTGGGAAGCTCTCCCAGCACGACACACAGTAGATCACCAGGGTTAAAAGGCCGTGATGATGACGCTCTTATCGCCTTCCTCCACTGCCCATGTGTTCCTCCAGTCGGTGGGGGGGAATGATGAAGATGGAAGAATAACTGCTGTAAATAATTTCAAAATAAAGAGAAAAATCTTTACATTTTGTGCTGTTATTTCATTGTTTCTTCTGCAGTGCCTGTTATCTCCACTGAGTAAGTTGATTTTTGCAAGTTTGCTAAGAAGCCCTGGTTTGATGGAGCCTTGATGAAATTAATTCCATTTCTTTAGACCTTGGTCTTTCAAATAATTTTAAACAAATGTTTTTTTTAGAATGCAACTAAAAGTTGTATTCTATATGCGTAAGGGGGTGTCTTTCCTGGATTTTATGTCCACTACATAGAATATGGTGCATACCATTTCAAGGTTTTATCAATACATTTGTAATTTTTGCAAAACACTAAACCCTCCCCACGGTTAGAAAGCAAACAGGAATAATTACAATTTTTTTCTCTGCTCAGCTTTGCCTCCAAAAATAAGGGAACAGTCTAGCTGTGAACTCCAGATATCTTGGCAGGTGGTTAACAGTATCTGCCTTTATCACAGTACTTGTTGACAAAAGATACACGTGTCCTTCTCTCCCCCACCCTTGCCAATCTCAAACGGCATGACTATGCAAACTATCCCTTCATTGCCTACCAGCCATAAATATTTCAGGCATGTCGTCACAGTTGTATTTATAGTGTGAGCAACACATTTCACCAATGGGAGGTGTTCATATGTGTAGAACATGCTTAAGCTTCCTAATTGATGAATAAAAGGTGTATGATCTAGAAAAAATGCCAACTGAAGTGGGTGAAACATAAGACACTTCATTAAGGTATTAACCCCAGACAGGAAATAGTGTTAAACTACTGAAATGTACTCTTAATGTTCACAATATTGATACCAGCTGCCAGTTTCGTTAACTATGTCAATGTCATCATATAAGGATCAGGAATTAGATTGACAGCCTTATATAATCTGAGAGGTGTGATCATGCATGCTGTTTATCAGTGCACCGAGAGGTTGAGCAAGGGCCATGTGGTTCCCTATAAGAGTCTTAACATTACATTTCCAGAACCGTGCCTCAGGTCTGGAGGACTGTGTTGACCACTGAGTGTGAGTTTTGACATTCTTGCGCAATTTTTACAACTCTCAACACTGGCTCCTTTGTCTTATTATGTTTAAAGGGTGATGGCTGAAGTAAAGAAAACTCCAAAAATATTTACACAACAATCCAAGAAACAATAAATAAACACTTTTTTTTTCCTAATGAAACTCATGAAATACATGTGGCAGTGATACATTTGTTGGCAATGTATTAATTTGCAGGTGTGTAGCAGGGTTTTAGTCATGCATATTAACAGTAGGCCTACATGTGTCTTTGACTAGCAAGTCTGGTTAAATATAGGTTGAGGAGACTGACAAGGAGGAAGATGCATGAATCAGGGCAGCTACAGTGCATAGGTGTGTGTGTGGGGGGGGGAGGGGCTCATGTTGAAATATGACGACCACATTTATTGCAGAGCACATTTTCCTCCGTCTAGAAACAAACAAGGTTGTTTTGAGGACAGACACACTGGCCTCTTGGCCGCTGGCTGGAAAACAAACGTGGTCATAAACAAGTTTTGTTATGCCTTGCTGCACGTATGTTAAATGCACATTGAGTCCCTGATTTGTGATTTTGTGTTTGGACACACAGGAATGTTGGGATAATTTCAAACGTCATACCCTGAAGACGTGTGTGTCTGTGTGTGTCGTGTGTGTGTGTCTGTGTGTGTGTGCTGATAAACTGCTCTCTGTCGATACAATGTGGGATGTAGGTCAGAATGCTCAGCTGTGGCATCCCTTGTCCCTTGTTGTTGATGACCTAATGGACGGGCAATGCATCATGGGAATTGGAGTCCAATGCAGTGTATTTGCAGTGCAACTACACAAGATAAAACAAAAACTGAACTGAGGCATGTACACACAATGTTGATGTGTGCCTGTTGCAGGTATACAAATATAGACCATTCTAACCCCCTCATCAGAAGAGCAGAGACATAGTGTGATGCAGTGGTCAGTTGTCAATCTTTTAATTATTTTATGTATACTAGGTTAGGTTTCCAAAGTTTTTCTGTCCATCCTACCGGCACATATTGAAGTTCCTCTTCCCTAAACCCTCTGTCAACACCTTCCATTTGATATTTGTGCACATACAAAGCACAAAGCCCCATACAGTATAATTGATGATAATGTGTGCACAGTGTGCGTATGGACTCTTGGTTTGCCGTGATTCACAAACTTCCACTTGGAATTCCTTATGTAATTCTGTCATGGAAAATGTTGTCCCTGGCGGCTACTGTAAACAGTTGCACAAGCCCCATTCCTGTTCAACATGAACCTGCCCTGTTGACCTTTTCCATACACAAAATACGTATCTCACTACTGACCCCCACCATCGCCTCCTCCTCCCAGTCACAGAAAGAGGCTTGATTCTTGAACCCCCTCCCCTCCCCTCTTCCCCTCCCACCCCCAGACTGGACTCAATTGCTGGGGCAACTGTATAAATAGAGGCTCAAACAGAGGTGTGTGTGTGTGTGGGAGGGGGTGTTGTAGCTTGATGCTTCTCAGACACTCAGTGACACACACACACACACACACACACTGTGACGTTGCATTTAGGCAGGTTTAGTTTGCTGTTACTTCTCTCATCCGTTTTCTCCAACACATAATGTTTAAAGCTCCTGCGCCTGTGTCTGTCTTTTCCTGAGCAGCAGCAAATTCAAAGTATAACTCCATATTGTGTGTTTTACTGTCTCCTGTTGTTCCAGGGTGTGGCGCTAGAGTAGCCACATGCATGCCCTTGCCAAAAGGGGGAGTAGTTTCCATGACAGCTGCTGGTCGTTGCTGCAACTGGTATGGAAGTGTCCATGGCACCGTGTCTTCATGTAACACCACGTGCCACTGGGCAGAATGCAAGGAGTGGGATGGGGTTTCGCCATATGCTCTGCTGTCCACCTACAGCACTGTGCGGGTGTTGTTCACCAAGGCCATACCAGCTAAATCAACTATCAAAATACTACATGCTGGCCAATACACCTGATGTTGACAATGAGGCATTATGTCACAATGTTCTGGTTTTAGCATTGATTATTCATCGACATTGAAATGCACATTGAAGTCAACACCTATACAGACACTGATTGGTTGTCTCGCTCAGCTCTATCAAGTCAATTCATATCGGAAAAATGTGTTAGTTATGACAAAGTATGATTGATGAATCAAGCCAATATTGTCTTGCAATCACAATGTTCGGTGTTATGCTTGAATGAATGCATTCGCGTGCGTCTCCTGTGGGCCTATACTTTTCAGTTGTGGAACTGGCCTACTGTTGATTCAGTTGAACGTGTCAATAACCGTTTAAATACAAGTTCAACAAGTTACTCTTTTGACAATGAGCTACACAGAAGATTGCTTGACAATAGTGCCTCCTAATGACGTGTCCAGGCCACAAATAGATTAAGGGAAAGGAGCTTTTTGCTCTGAATCTTGACAAACTTCTGCAAAAATGGAAGGCTAACATTGTGAGTGGTCTGCTTATGTTTACTCAAACATCACCTACTTCTACTTATATTGACGATGCTGTTTGAAAAGATTAGATGAAGGAAGGAGCAAATATAAGGTTATATATTATAACTATAATATAACTTGGTATATTATTTTGCAAATATCTTAGAATTCAATTTAAAATATTGCACTGTGATATCACATTTTATAGCTGCACCAACAGAAAGACCTCCCCACAACCACCAGAGGGAGCCCTATATGTACTTGGGATTGGAATGGATTGTAGACATGTGATATACAAGTTGTTCCTAGTAGGAATTCTGTTGCAGTCATGCAGGATGTTCATTCTGGATATAAATAGTGCACTTGTGGATATGTGAAAGCGAAAGCCCAATACACATGAATGGGAAAAGTGACTGAAACGTTGTGGATTTTTGAATTACATTTTGAATTATTGTATTGAATTACAAATATCTGCAATATATCCAGTCTAGCTATTCAATGTTAAAACAGCCACTAAGCTTAGTAGTATGTAAAGGTATCTCAAATGTAGTCTTGACTATACAGTCAAAGTTGTTGGGATTGTTGTAGGGTTTCATGGGATGGTCTGAAGTAAAATGACACATTATACCTCTCTAAGGGTTTTAAATGTTGTGTGTCGCCATTTAACATGTTATTTTCTTTCATTAGTTATCATTACTTTGTAAATATTTTCTTTGAATTAAAAACAACTAGTTTGAGATGTATATCCCCTTGTCCTTTTGCACTGCACAGGAGACCCCCCTCCCCTTGTTAAAAAAGTAAAAGTACATTTTTAAACAAGTTACTTTTTACTTTTACTTGAGTACATTTTTAGACTGGTAAGTACTTTTACTTGAGTAGCCTACATTTTTAGACTGGTAATAGTACTTTTATATGCTTTTCACACGGCACTTATCACCTCATTTACATATTAACGCGCATCTGTGAAGGTCATCTTGAACATTCATTTCTCTGTACTTCAAATAAAACCGAAAACCTCCTCATACACTCTTCTCTTCTCCAGTTTCATTTGTATTCTCTCTCGCCGCTCTTCTGTGTGTTTAATTACTATCTCCACCACAGCGGTGTTTGATGACGTCATTCTGACAGGTAAGCCGGCTAAAACGTAAACAAAGGTCACGTGCTGGGCCGGTCCAATCATTTTCGAGAACCCAGTAAATATGCAAATGAAGAACGTTCACCCGCGGGGTCTACAAGGTGGGACAACCTGAACACCCGGGGTCAGGGTTAGCCCAGGGTCAAACAAAACTAGTGTGAAACGTGAGATAAATTAACCCTGGGCTATTATAAAATGTACTCAAGTAAAAGTACTATTACCAGTCAGGGTTAAAGTTAACCCTGGATTAACATATTCAAGTGTGAAAAGCCTATAATAGGCTTGAGTAGGATATTGTAGTCCTCTTTCTCTCTTTCCACCAATTTCTGCTTATGCTGTTTTGTAACTATTTGCACTGAGTTACCTAATGTGTACCCAAAAAAGGACAAACAAACAAGCAGTGTTGTCAGTCAGTCAGCCAGTCAGTCAGTCAGCCCCTCAGCCAGCCAGCCAGTCAGTGTCGTCAGCCAGTCAGCCCCCCCCCCCGCGGGAAACGTCCTGCTCTCCACTCCGCTCCACTCCGCGCGTTCTGATTGGTCGAGAAATATGGAGTCAGACGACGCGTCGGCAGCCATGTTGGAGGTAACTCGCGGTCATTCCCCTCTTCTACTCCTCCGCGGTGTGAGACCGAAACCGCCGCCGCCGTCGTCCTCCTCCTCCTCACTCACAGTCACAGTCACCGTCAAGGTAAGAACATGTGACAACAAGCTGCCTACCAATGTATGTATGTATGTATGTATGTATGTTTGTATTTATTTATTTATTTACATTACAACAGCGTTACTACTTCTATATCCGCCGTGAAATACGCGTCATTGTTTCATTTTGTGTGAGTATTAAGGAATTAAATGGCGCCGGGGGGGGTCTTCTTCTGTGATGATGAGCGGGGGTGTAGGTCCTCATCTCGTTAGGTTTCGCGGGCTTTTTGTGCTTATTTCTGTGTAAAAAAGGTTAAAGACACAAATTCCATTCATAGCCATGAACCATTTTTGTGAGGAAATGGTGTTGGACGCTGCAATGGAACACATGAGGGATGGGGACGTTCATCTGGGAAGTGACGTGTGCGATGAAGCACATACTTGTTTCCGAAAAGTGTGTCAGATATGGACCAACTTGATGATGAATAATAAGTGTGTCATCTGAAGTACCCTTTTTTGTATGTCCATTCTTGCTGTCTTGACGGCTAAAGCAATCCATTAAAGCTTTATTCCAGTCCGTCCCTGATTATTATTATTATTATTATTATTATTATTATTATTATTATCATCATCATCATCATCATCATGTGTGTCTTCTTACCTGAGCTCATGTTGAGGATGTTACAGTATCTCACAGCCAGCTGGTGTTTTAATGCAAAACTTTACAGCAAAAATGACAGCCGTAGTACATTTCCACTGAGATTGGCACCGCACCGCACCACATCACACCACCATCACACCATCATCACCCGCGTCCATTACTGTACGGATGGAAAGATTGCAGTATTTCCTGCAGATCACCTTCCACTGTAGAACAGGCTCGGGTGACGCCGCAACCGCGCCGGTCTTAAGTGTTCCCTGTCCTTGTCGTGTCTTCTATTAGGTGTGGCTGGATTTTTCAGATGATCGTGTCCACCTGTCCCAGCTGATGACCCGGTTTGACATTAAGGACAACGCTTTAAGGACACACTTCCCCTCCCTCAGTCAACGCCCCACACTTAGTCCAGTTCCTCTAAAGCGACGTCCCAACTGCCGGCGGACCGTTGTTCCACTTTCCGTCACCTCACCCCCCTCCTCTCCCCGAGAGAGAGCACTATGAGTCTCTCCTCGAACTCCGCGCTGCAGTACGTCCTGCTCTTCCCCGTCCATCTACTGGTGTGGCTGTACTCCCTCGTCTCCTTCCTCCCATGGTACTACATCACGGACGCCGGGACCAAGAGGGCCCGGTCCATGCGCGTCAAGGCCCGGACCACCTCGGGGAACAGGGAGGGTCCGTACCGCTGCGTGGACCGCTTCGACTCGCTGGCCAGAGAGGACTTGCCTGGCAAGGACACGCTGGACAAGCTGTTTGAGTACGCCGTGGAGCGATTTGGACCCTCCCACTGTCTCGGCGCCAGAGACGTTCTGAGTAAAGAGAATGAGGTCCAGCCCAGCGGTAAAGTCTTTAAAAAGGTATACCTGCGAGTTTACTTTGTTGTTGTTGTGTCAAAGCATTTATCAATCATTCGTAAAACAAATTAATCACCATGACATGCTTGTGTGACACGTTTCTCCTTCCAGCTGATCTTGGGGGACTATCGCTGGCTTTCGTACCAGGAGGTGGACACCATGGTCTCTCACCTGGGGAGCGGGCTGGCTGCCCTGGGCCAGCAGCCCAAAAGCACGGTGGCCATTTTCTGTGAGACCAGAGTCGAGTGGATGATCATGGCGCAGGCATGCTTCAGGTTCAACTATCCCTGTAAGTAGCGCTGCTGCTGCTGCTGCTGCACCCAACAATATAAAATTAAAACAATTTTAATTGTCACCCTCGAGTGATTATAAAAACACTCCCCAAGTCAGCGTTGTAAATACAACTCCGGTATGTGGCGTGTCCACGGGTTCATACAAGTTAACATTGACATTACGAGGTTGGCATTAGTCAACATAGTTATGTTGATGGATTAACTTTTACCTAACGTAATGTAATGTCTGTAAAGTTGGCTACTGTACTGATGAATCATGACACTACCACGTGCTCTAATTATAGCCATGGTACGATCGCTATGCGCCCATAATGAAGGCTTTACTGGTCCTTTGTGATTGTTCACGTTACAGTGGTGACGTTCTACGCCACCCTGGGCGAGGAGGCCGTGGCGTTCGGCCTGAACGAGGCGGGAGTCACGCACCTTGTAACCAGCGCTGAATTGCTTGAGACCAAACTAAAGGTGAGCCAAGACCTTTTGTTGTAAAGAGGACTTGACTGGGCGTGTCATATTTACATACCGTGAATGTGATTTTAGCGTACACGGACACGCAAGCAAGCACAAGCAAGTAGGGCTGGGTATCGCCACTGATTTCCCAAAACGATTAGATTCCCATTCACAAGGTCCCGATTCGATTCGCGATTCGATTTGATATCGATTCGATTAGGGATATTTTAGTTACAATACCAATTTTGCTTGAATATGAAAGATTCTCAGAACTAATGTGGTAAATGGTACAAGGAACCCTCCAACCTGTTGCATTATTAAAAATATTACCAATATATGTAATATAGCCAATTACATATGGCTTTGCTTTTGTCCAGCTCTTCTCTGTCGTCATGTTTTTTAAAACCGAAATGCAACCAGGCATCTGCCTTTAGACCCGGCAGTGACTTCAGTGGAGCAGCCCCCGCCATGCTTTCAGATTCAACTGCGTTGAGAGATTCCGTTGCGCGAGATCTGGCCACGAGATCTCATTGCGGGTTGAAGCTGCAAGCAGGAAAAGGCATAAAAGATTTATGAATCGATAATCGCTCATTCAAATGAAGATCGATTCTGAATCGGGAAATCGATTTTTTTTTAACCCAGCCCTACAAGCAAGCACTGACGATATACTATATATTATATATATTGTGTATTATATATGGTTATTTAGATGTTACATAATTATACTTGACATATACTTCTTTGTTTCTGTCTGGGCTGTTTGAATTAATCGAGTTAGTTAATTTGTTAAGGCCTAGCTGCCAATTTTGTCCCAATTTTTTTTTTTTTTTAAACTATTAAATTAAATGAATAGAATGTTCAACCCAATACAAAACCATTCCAATGTCAACAGTAAAAAGTAATAATGGCAACAACCAACAAATAAATATACACTTGGATTTGGTAACCAAAAGATTCATGGAAGTGAATCACAGGAAGGATGTTCATATTTTCATGAAAAGCTGGAAGGCTCAAAAATCCTAATTTGCTTGCGGCAGGGAGTTAAAAATCTGTAATCTTGTATGCAAAAAAAAATGCCCCAATGTCAAACTATATCTAGTGTGCAGGATACAAATAGTTTTTACTACGGCCTCTTTGTGTTGTTGTGATGTGCTTACGTGTGTTCAGCAGTGACTTTATCTTCACTCGTATTTTGACATGCAAACCTGATTAGATGATGGCTGATGCATTTTGCATATTATCATTAAACCCATTGTTCCCTTGCATCCAGAATGTGCTCTCTGAGATCCCAAAGCTGAAGCATATAATCTACGTGGACCAGAAGATACTGAGCACAGACGGCTACCCAGCGGGGCTCGCTATGCACAGCATGGAGGCTGTCCGTGAGCTGGGTGCGAGGCCTGAAAACAGTGAGTATTTGGCCCAAGGTTTCAACCTTCTGTCTGACTTTTTTTCCACATTAACAGAGCCACAGATGACTCTAATCCCCAACAGTACGGAACTGTGTGTACCTCATTACGCAGATGTATTCATAGCCTTTCCATGAAATAAAATGTTCATATTCTTTCTTCTGCGGTAGCGCTAACAAGGCCTTTACTAAAACGGGAAGGCAATGCAGTGATGGAAACTTTCTGGTCTCAGCTGATACAGGCTGGACATTCATTTGAGGGGAAGGGGTACTTCTTAAGGCTTCTTACTATTTACCTGATTTATTTATCAGGCAGAGGGAATTCTTTAAAATGCATGCCGTTAGTCAGCAGGTATCTGCCTCAAGGATGTCTATATGTAGACGGAGGACCTTGGGGACGCCCTAACCACTTGGGGACGCCCTAACCGCTCGACTTCTGTTGGGAGTTGTGGATGTATTCATCTTGTGGGTAACTTTCCACTCTGCCGTTAGGCCTACATGACTTTTTAGCTTCACTCTTATCTGTTGGCCCTGGGAGGCCTCTGAGATGCACTCGCTGTTTGTCGACCGTGGGGACCGTGCTGTCCCTGCTTCCTAGGCTGGCTGTCTGGGAGGTGGGGACGGGTGCATCTCCACGTGAGTTCTTGGTGTCCCTGCTTCCCAGGTCAACTGTCTGTCTGTTACATCTCCACGTCCTACCCCCTGTCCTCCAGTGAGTAAGCCGGTGGTGAGGCCCCAGCCGTCTGACCTAGCCGTGGTGATGTACACCAGTGGCTCCACCGGGAGACCCAAGGGCGTGATGATCATTCACCGTAACCTCATCGCCGGCATGACGGGCCAGTGTGAACGCATCCCGGGTCTGGGGTGAGTGTAGTAGTCAGGCCCTCCAGCATTTAGGGTCAAATAATACATATTTATTAGGGGTGTAACAAATAACCGATTTTAATCGGAAAATCGGTTTTGATTTAAAAGATGCGAGTGCATCGGTACACGGACCCCTGGATCGGTCTAAACGTAGCATGAACCGGCCGATGGCCCGATCACAAAGTTATGAATCGGTTTTATGTTGTTGCTGTGCTGCTGAATCCTCCGTCTGCTCAGTGTCTGCAGCGCGCGCTCTCTCGCTCTCACAAACACGCACATAATAAACTCTCGCGAGACTTGTCGTAGTAACCATGGGCGTAGAATTTAGTGGGGACGCTGGGGAGAGGGTGCGTCCCCACCAATATCCATTCCCCCCCCCCCCCCCCTCCCGGATCAGAAACGCGAATTAACGGAGCACCCGCCCCCCCCAAGAGACGCTGACTCGGAGCCCGACGCGTGCCTCACGGTAGCGTCATTGCGCATCCTTGGCGCAATATCTGTGATGTCCTGATGTCCACCAATGTCCTAAACAACAACACGTCCTTGGTAGTAATGTTAGATAGCTGCTCTGTTTGTCATAGTAACATTAGATAGCGCTCTGTTTGTGAGGGAAAGACAAAAAATGTTATATTGCAAAACAACACTTTAAAAGACTTATATTCTATGAGTGCTTACAGTTTGACACTTTGTTGTGGTGTTTGCAAAAAAAATTGCCCAAGAGATGTCTTGAAATTGTTCTAATTTTCTACCTCAGTAGTTCATTGTTCCTGATCTGAGTCTACACAGACCTCTCCACAACTTTGGCTCTAATTTGTGCCAACAGTGAAATTGAATAGTTTGTTTTATTGTCAGAGCGGCTTTATAAAGTTCTTAAAATGCAATATGTTAATAAACATGACCTGTTTCTGAATTCACATGTCAAAAGTGACAAAATACTTGTTCCCTGGTCTTTGATAAATCTATTTGAAGGTAAGCAATGCCACATTTATAGTATTGACTTATGTTAATTCATAATGTCAAATGATTGTCTACTTTAAACAAGGAACTCTATCAGATTGTATCATATCCCATAAAATCGTATTGAATCGTATCGAATCCTACTGAATTGAATCGAACCGAATCGTTCCTTTTTAAAAATGTAACGTCCCTGAATCGTATCATACCTCATGTATCGGATCGTCTTTTTTGGAGAGATGCACACCCCTAATATTTATGTATTTTATTTATTTATTTATATTTGTCACATCACAATTTAGGCATTTTCACTCATTCCAACAACTTGCTTATTTTTTTAATATTTTTCTTAGATTCACTGTAAATGTGTTCTTTTATTTTTATTCTGTTTATTTCTCTATTGCTATGCAACCTCTGGCACAATAATTTCCTTCTGGATCAATAACATTTTATGTGATCTTATCTTGCTCGCAACACAAAGCACACAAAGCATCTCGTATTTCACCACAACTTTTGAGAAGGGTTTGTGCGTCAAGAGGAGAACCAATCCTGGAGGGACTGTCATAAACCGGTGGTACTTTAGTGCTGTCCCTGGCATTTATTCATGAATGATTTACCAGGCGATTGTATTCTTACCAGTAAAAGGGGATTTAGGAGCCGGTAGGGGGTCGGGGCATCTTGCTCCAGGAAGCTTGCAGGTGTAATGTTCACACACACGTACCTTGTGGGATAGTGAGGATGAACAAGGGACACCATTGTTGTGTCGTGCATTGTGCAGTGACAGGATAGCCATTACACTTTTCGTCCTGCTAATGTTTCCGGGCTGTTGGCAGGTGTGATGACAAAAAGCAACCTGTTATGAAAATAGTATGAAAATAATAAACCCGATTTTATTTGCACATCATTTGCATAGCATGCCAATAGTCATAGTCATGCCAGGATTTTTTTTCTTCTTCTTCCATTCATAGCCAGCTATGTGCACCCTCAACCTAACATGTTTGAAACTGAAATGTGTGTTTTCCGACCAGGCCCAAGGACACGTACATTGCCTACCTGCCACTGGCTCATGTTCTGGAAATGACTGCCGAGATCTCCTGCGTGACGTACGGCTGTCGAATCGGCTACTCTTCCCCGCAAACGCTGTCCGACCAGGTGACGCCGCTGTCCCACGACTTCCATGACCTCTAGAATATTATACCAGACATAACCACAACCTGACAGAACCTTGGGTATTAATAATTTCTTTCTTTGTATTCAGTCCACCAAGATAAAGAAGGGGAGCAAGGGAGACTCCTCTGTCCTCCGGCCGACCCTGATGGCAGCGGTGCCGGTGAGGAGAACCACATTATTTCTATCCATCCGTCCGCCGTTGCTCCTCCTACCAGCTCTTTCCTCCTGGAGCTTCTCGTCTAGTCGACCTCGCTCCGGGTTTTAGAGCGTCTCTCACGTCGTGTTTATTTGTACGCCTCACCAGGAAATCCTGGATCGCATCAACAAAAACGTCATGAGCAAAGTGCAGGAGATGAGCTACCTCCAGCGCACACTGTTCACACTGGGCTACAACTACAAGCTGGGGCAGATCAAGAAGGGCTACGACGCGCCGATCTGCAACGCGTAAGCGCACACCACACACATTTTTTCCACACACATCGACGAGAAGGTATTGCCACTGTTTATATATATATATATATATATATATTATATATATATATATATATATATATATATACACACACACACGGACAGAGACACACAGACAGATGCAGAGAGAGAGACAGAGAGACGCAGAGAGACAGGAAATGGTTCAAGTGTGTTCTTGACCACCGAGCCGCTCGTCTGTCACCGCAGGCTGCTCTTCAAGAAGGTCCGTGGTCTGCTGGGGGGCCGCGTGCGAATGATGCTGTCGGGCGGGGCCCCCCTGTCCTCGGCCACACAGCGCTTCATGAACGTGTGCTTCTGCTGCCCCGTGGGACAAGGCTACGGCCTCACAGAGACCTGTGGAGCAGGAACCATCACGGAAGGTACGGTTACCTTATCTTATTGTTCAGAAATTGACACGTACGTGTACATACGCCGTTACTAACTGCCATTTTGGTCACTAGAATGCGCTTTTATGCAAAGCAATAATGTAATTAAAGGGGAAGTTCACTTTATAACACTTCACGGGTCATTTTCACACCTACTCTGGCTTTTGTGTGCACCCCAGATGGTTTTTGTGTTGCTTGCTTGAATATTTAGACATTTGATAGCCGTGTGGGGTTTGAAACCAGAGCCTTTCGTTGGGAGTCGAGTGACACGGTTTCTAAAACGTTGTTGGGGTTTCTTTTGTAATAATTCCACAGTTGCAGACATCAGCACCGGTCGAGTGGGAGCTCCTCTCATCTGCTGTGAGATCAGACTCAGAGACTGGGCAGAAGGTATGGAGAAGGTGCACGCGGTGTCACATGATGGGTCACGTGATGACCACACACAGTGCATACATTACACAATTACATGCATGCACGCATATAATTCCCACAGATCAATGACTTCATTATTTCCCTTTTAACAGGCGGCTACACCAAAAAGGACAAGCCACACCCCAGAGGGGAGGTGCTGGTTGGTGGGCCCAACGTAACCATGGGTTACTATGGGCGGGAAAACAGCGATCAGGACTTCTTCGTGGACGAGGGTGGTCAGCGGTGGTTCTGCACGGGGGACGTGGGGGAAATTCACCCTGACGGCTGCCTCCAGATTGTGGGTACGTGTGACTTGGGTCGTTCAGACCCGTCCCCCGGGGCCCACGGCTGTCTGGAGTCATCTGGCAGTAAATGCAGGCCTTTGATGCTCCATTTTCAACACCTATTCATTTTGAAGGCGCTCACGCTCATGACGCACGCACGGCTTGTATCTAATCCCACAAATGTGCTCATGCGCCGTGAATGCGATTGTGTTTTCGTTTAGACCGTAAAAAGGACTTGGTCAAGCTGCAAGCGGGGGACTACGTGTCTCTGGGCAAAGTGGAGTCTGTGTTGAAGAACTGCGCCCTCATAGACAACATTTGTGCTTACGCAAACAGGTGAGCTAACTTCTGGCCCGTCCCAGTGCAACCACCACATAATACATCCTCTTTGTTGGGCAAAGAAGCACCTGCTTCCACAGTTTAACATTTTCGAGGTCATTTCCGAGCAAAATTAAATGGAATAAAATAAAGCTCCCTGTGGTACATCCGATGACTCTGAAGTTAGAAATAAAAACATTTCACTAAATGATCTGCTTCTTCCAGTGACCAGAACTACGTCATCAGCTTCGTGGTGCCCAACCAGAAACAGCTGACGGCACTCGCCACAAAAAGAGGCATCGTAGGAAGCTGGGAGGAGATCTGCACCCACCGAGACATGGAGAGTCATGTTCTTAATGAGATCAAAAAAGTTGCTGCTACCAGTAAGAGAGGTTTTTTGTTTTTTTTAATTGACTGATAACTTGTGATACTTCTAAAAGTAGCTACAGAGGTATTTGGGCTTTGGGTACAGTAATATGTCAAAGCCAATGGAAAAGCTTCATGTGTTTACAGATGTGGTTGAACATCACTGAACCCAACCCTTGGTCTATAACCTCTCCTTCTCCTTCTCCTCATCCTCTGTCTAGTTAAACTGCAACGGTTTGAGATCCCGATGAAGGTCCACCTGAGTCCTGAGCCATGGACCCCAGAAACTGGCCTGGTCACCGACGCGTTCAAGCTGAAGAGGAAAGAGCTGAAGAACCACTATCTCCACCAAATAGAGAGAATGTACGGTGGCAAATAACTGTGCCACTGTCCCTCTCCCCCCCCACCCCCACCCCTCTTCACACCACCATCAGAGCAACTGTAATGCCATAAAGCCACTCCTGTCATGTGTACATAATAGCTCCATGTAGGCCTTTCAGGTCTTTGGCCATTTTGTGTGAAACGGAGAACTCCAAACGCTCACTCTGTAGGTAGTGGTTGTTGCTGGATAAGCAGTGCTGCCCTTCGATGTTGTGTTTTTGAAGTAAACTCGTTCCCAAGAGCTTCCAGGTACGCCTGGATCCTCACAGGGGACACACACCTCAACAGAACCACTCGTTCATTTTGAAGGATCTCCGACGATCCCGACCGCGCTCAACCTTTGAAGAAGAAGAAAAGTCTTTGTACCTAATGTGTCGGAAGTTATTTACATTTGTGTGGGTGTGTGTAGCGTTTTTCCTAAACTATTCTAACTTATTCCATTTAGCTATTCATGCCATCCCAAGAATTAAACGCAAGGTCTCGTTGCTCTTCGCCGTGGTGGATTATTGACGTAACTGTGCCTTTATTTTTTTGTCTGCAGCAGTGCCCGTGTTTAGTCCTGAAGAAGTAGGTTGCGCCTGCCTACTGCAAAATACAATGCTACAAGTGTACAAATGTGTGACAAGAAATGCTCAAAGACCACGTCATGTTTACAAGTGCTTAAGGAAAATACTGTTCGTCAAGAACTCGCAAATCCAGTAAGCTTATGTTTCCACTCTGCTTGCTGTCCACTTGTGTTTTCCTGGCCAACCATGAAGTCGCTTTTACACGTTTGATTTTGTCCTAATGCACTGGAAATGTCCGACCAGGTGTACAGGCGTCAATATGACTCAGGAAGATCAAAATAGATTAGAATGTTTTAATATATGAACTTGGCTAATAGTGGGCTATTTATGTCGAAAGTACATCTGTTTAACTGTGTTCTACTACGCTCCTTCAAATTATTTATTAAAGTACAAGCACTTGGAGGCTTTTTTTTGTTCTGCATAGGCTATAGTGATAACTGCTATACAGGTTTATGCATATACCTCAATTTGGACTTTGGTCTCAGAAATGCTGCCAAAAATGTTAAACTAGGAATGTCAGATATTTTCCATGCAATGTCTTTATTGAATTGTTCCACCAAATCACTTTCCAACGTGTTATTCTGTGCTGTTAACTTATGCCATAATTAGAAACCCATGCTTTGTTCAAAACATTGTAGTAAATAAATGTCATTTTGTAAACTGTTGTAAACTGGGCCTTATTTTATTACAAACCCCCCCCCCCCCCCCCAAAAAATGCATACATCTCAACTAACATCCTTATGGTTGGTATGTTGAGCATTACAATGGGGGGGGGGAAGATAAACAAGTGAATAGAAAAAGTCTCATGAAAAGTCCTCAATTTTAGCTGTTCCAGTCTTGGAAACGGAAACAGTCACTGGCGATCTTCCAGACGGGCTGCTCGCTGTTGGTCGACGCCTGCGCTGTGAGAAGGAAGTTCTGGTTGAAGAAACGCTGCTTGTTGCCCTCAAATTTAACCACTCCACCGGTCACCACCAGTATGGTCGTCTGGCCCTGGGTCGCTTGTTCTGTAAATAAAAAAATGTAAAAGTACATTCAAACAGGCTTCTACTAGTAGAGGGTGAACAGCTCCAGCCACTCTGTACACACAGTGAGCGTAGAAGTAAATGTTAACCAGCAGAGCAGTGAATAACGCTTGTGTTTTGGAAAACAGTGTTTTATTGTCATGGTCTTCATAACTCTGAACAGTGAAATGACATGGCAGGCGACAGTACGCAAAACAGAAAATATAAAATAGCAAGATAAAGATAAAAAAGATGAACTGATAAACTGACTACCGCCTGCAAACTGTAGCCTATTACAGAGAAAAGGGAATTACAACTGTGTGAGGAGTGATTACTTCCAGAATGGGTAATGAATGATGGTGATGATGAAGGTGTTCAATGTGGCTGCACTGACATTGTGTAATGGGCTGGTTTGAATCTTCTAAATGTTCTAACAACCTTACCGTGAACGGGCTGGCAGTCCAGGGTATGGACCTGGAACTCGCTTGATGGAAGCGTCTCATAGAACTCGTTCAGCGCATCCTGGCCCGACACCGCGTTCCCATTCCACACCAGGGTGGACTTGTCCAAGTAGAGACGGGTCAGATTCTGTGTTGAATGAAATCCAAAACACACAGTGTAGTGTGAGTAGTACAGACATGTTGTCCAGCAACCAAGGCGTGTAGATGAATGAATGACCTGGAAGATGGCCACAACTCACCCTCCTCTTCTTATCCATGCAGTCGTAGTAAATGTTGACGAATTCCTCTGCATACCTGCAGGACTGGTCGGCGTGGGTTTTGAAATCCTGCAATGAGCATGTTTCAATATGAATGTGGTGTTTTAAGATAAGATGAGATAACATAAGATGGAACTTTATTGATCCCGAGGGAAATTATTGTGACAGGTTGCATAGCAATAGAATAAAACAATAGAGAAATAAACAGTTGAATAATACAAATAATATAACAGATTCACAAATTTGCAGTAAGTCTAAGTCCTAGGAGAAGTATACAAATATAAATAAGATGATATTCAGTCAGCAAAAACAATTTGCCAATAATTGAAGTTTTTTTACTACTGTACTACATGAGTGATACACATATTAAGCCAGACACACTAAGTTACTGTATATTCTCACTACTACTTCTCAATACCTTTGTGCAACTTGTTTTGTTGACTGAATATCTGACCTATATTTCTTCCTTAGGTTTATTCAGTGTATACTTGTACATTTGTTGTTTTATTTTTGTTATTCTATTGTTTATGCCTCTATTGTTTATTATTCTATTGCTATGCTTATTGTTGTTTGGTATTTTTAGCAAAATATGGACACACACACACAAACAAACAAACAAACAAAAAACACACACACACACACTCACTCACCACTCTATACGCCATAAAGAGACTTTAACTGTGAAACGTGTTGTCTTCAGGTCCAGGCGACGGCAGCAGGTCACCAGATAACAATAATCGTCCACAATGACTCAAATACTTCAGGATATTTTCATACATCCAAGGTTGAGAAACAACGAAGCACACACACACACACCACTGGGAGAGGTCAGGCTTACTGCATCCGGGGGTCAACACGCGGCTCCTTTCACATTAAAATACTTATGGCGGAGAGAGTCTTTTACTTTGAAGGAACGCAACAACACGCCGCGCCTCGGCGGAAACGGAATATTGAGTGATGCGTTCCAATTGTGCTCGGAAGTCGGAATTTCCGAGTTCAAAGTCGGAAATTTTCCGCGGGAACGCGCACTGAGGTCGGATTTGCAACTCGGAAAGTCGGAAGAACCTCACGACCCCAGACTTAGAAATCCAAGACGTCAGTGAACGCTGTAGTAATATACTGTTTTTAGCACTTCTGTCTATTTGTGTCTCATAAAATCAGTCGTACACACAGTACTGTCCGACTTCTATCTGTGGACATGTTGCGACGGTGTTTGTATGCGCAAAATGCCACATAATACGTGCTTATTCAATTAAATTAAACTTTATTTGTATAAATACAGTCTCAAAGGGCTTTACATGCCAGATTATTATCGATTAAAAAAAAATCAATTGGCCCATAATAATCAGGCATGTAAAGCCCGTTGAGACTGTATTGTGATTAAGGGCTCTACAAATAAAATGTACGAATTTAATTGAATGGAATTAGCGGAAAACGTCCGACTTGGAACTCGGAAATTCCGACTTCGGCGTGGAACTGGAACGCTGAGGGGCGGCGTGTTGTCGCGCTCCTTCAAAGTAAAAGACCCTCTCAGCGCCCTACGTCTTTTACTTTGAAGGAGCGCGACAACAATAACGCGCCGTGCGCACTTGTTTCACGTCCACGCTGACTCACGCCACGTCCAGTGTGTGTGTGTGTGTGCGTGTTGTTTTGGACTGAACGTAATAAACACACACTTGGACACGATGGAGGCCTCGGTGTCAAACGTGGACATCTGTAACTATGCCTACGCAGGTGACCTGGCCAAGATAAGGCGCTGCATTATCACGGATAAGACGCTCGCCTGTAAAACGGATCAGGTGATAGTGCTGATAATGCTCATCTCCTACGTTAAATTCAATTCAATTCAATTCAATTCAATTCAATTTAATTCAATGACGATAAATAACATGTCCAGGACAAACAGGACCGCGCTGCACTGGGCTTGTTCTGCGCGGCCGAACCGACGTGGGTGCAGTTCCTCCTGGACCTGGGAGTGGACGTGAACCTGGAGGATGATGTAACGTTACCTCGACTATAGTGGGACTGACTAGTCACTCAGGGGCCCAAAGTGGAGGGTGTGGTTGGTGTGGTGGCGCACACACACGTACACACACACACACACACACACACACACACACACACACACAGACACACACAGGGGAAGAACTAACTTGAAATTTCTTTTGAATCAAGGGGGAATCCCACAGTAAGAAACGATACTATGGCTACTGTTATAATGTTCAACTTGAGATGGATGTAAATTCCAATTAGAAAATACTCAAATATCCAAACTCAATGTATAATACAAATATATCTTAAATTAAATGTTGAATTAACACCTTTCCATCTTCCCACACACAATGATGGTGCATCATTTCATAAGCACAAGTGTGGCTATCTTAGCTGACCAGCTAAGATAGATTATTAAAAAAGAATCATATCAAGTAGTCATCATTTATCTAAGTGCTGTAAATGCTACCGTATCTGATCTGTAGATCCGTAGAAGCCATACAACAGATAAACATGGAGATGGAGGAGCAGAGGAGCATTTCCTATATCATTTCTACCAAATATCCTGCATTATGTTTGCTACACATGAAAAATGATGGTGACTTGTTTCTACATACAAAATAAATCGTGTTTAATCTGCCTGTTCATTATAGACCGACATGATAACGTTTTATTTGGAAGTAATCTTCACAAACGTATATCATCGTTTTACACACCGTACTCTGCATGTCTTAATGTTAGATGGTGATGCACATGTTTTAGTTGATGGCAGTTAATAGGTTCCCATGAAGTTCCCAAGTGAATGAATAAAACTATAAATATAAAGCACTATGAAATAGAAAGCTGGCATAACCTTGGATTATTCAATATACATTTTGTGGTTTTCAGTACACCTTATAGGTCTGGAGAATATATTTTTTTAAATCGTCTAATTTCCTCGAAGAGCGATATGAATGAGATATGATCCTACCTCATGTCGGCCTTTCGAGGATGCATAGTGTAAAGCGGTGCAGCCATTCTGATTGACAGAGTTCAGCTGAGCTCCTTTGGATATCAGGGCCTTGACGATGTCCTCTCGGCCTGCTGAGGCAGCTATGTGGAGAGGGGTCCAAGCAGCCTGGAAAGAGGAATAAACCTCAATGTTGTGAAACTATTTTGCTCTGCATACAGGCAGGTATCATACCATACTATAATAAAAGATCATTGCAGTTTACAAAGTGTTCATCTTACTATATTATGCTATATTATTATTATTAATAATATTATCATGTTGTCTATAAATATGATCTATAACACTGCCTCTCATCTCCTCTCATCATCATGTGCAATATTCTTAATGTCATGTCCAATAATATTACACTTCATTTATGCCAAATTGTTTTCGCCGTCGGAATAGGACTGAGGAGGATCCTGTTGCAGTTCATAATCTAGACTCTAGATTAGAAACTGCAACGGGATCCACATGAAGGTCCATCAGAGTCTCGGTTAACTCTATATGGCATCCAGTTTTTCTTGGATGCCATAGAGGCGTCTAGACAGCCTCCAATAAACACTTGGCGGCAATGAGATTATTATTATGATGATGATTATTATTATTATTATACGCCAGTGGGATAGTGTTGGGAGTTGTGGATGTATTGATCGTGTGGGCCGGTAACTTTCCACTCTGCTGTGTGGCCTACGTGACTAGTTAGCTGTTTGACCTACGTGACTAGTCAGCTTCACTCTTATCTGTTTACCCCAGGAGACCTCTGAGACGCACTCGCAGCTGTTGTTGTGGGAACATGTTGCGTCTTCTATCTGGACTGGCTGTCTGGCGGAAGTTCTCAACCAGAGACCTTGCAGTCCCTGCTTCCTTATTCGGGGCATGGAAACCCACATCTCTGTGTGGCACGTGAGGCCATGATATCCGTGCTTCAAGTTAACTGTTTGTCTGTCTGTTACATATCCACGTGGGGCCTGGGGTCCTGGTGTCTCCGGATTGGCTGTCTGGGGGGTGGGGACGGAAGGGTCTCCATGGACGGCCTTGTTGTCCCTGCTCCCTGAATGGCTGTCTTAGAGGCGTTTCTATGTCTGCTTCCCTTGTTGAGTTGTTGTGTCTATATGTAAATGTTCCTTTTGTTGTCCCATGCAAACTGTATATAGGCTCTATGTATCTAAATAAACTTTGAATCATTCCTGGTGATACTGCCTTGTGTCACATTGATTCCCGAGCTCGCTGCTTTGCTACAGATAATCCAGAACCTGAACCTGAACTCCAGCCACAATAGATGACCACTCGAAACTGCGCATAACAGATAGAAAACCATCTAAGGAGAAGGATCACACTTTCATCTGGAGATAATCGACATTATATTAGAGTTTATCATTATCATTATGTGGGATATGTGGTGGGAGTATTACAGTACATAAGTGAATACACTATACAGGAATAACATTTAACTGCAGTCCAGTAACGTGTATTACTGTATGATGAGACAGAGGAACACTTCAGGCGGCACCAGGGATTTTGGGGAAAGAAACCATATAGGGGCCCCACCACGGCCGAGCGGAAAAAAGTCATGTTATTTTACAAAAAAAATTATTTTAACATAATTTAGACCATCATTATATATATACATGGACCCATATAATACTGTGATACTTTTACTACGTGGTTAAATGAGGTTTGCTTGGAGTATCATACTGAAGAGAACATTCTTCCTATGCGGACCCAGGCGCCGTCATATCCGGACCCGGACCTATAACCGATAAATTATTATACAATTTAGTTGTCGCGTTTCTATTTTAACCGGCGCATCTTTTCTAGCCTTTACGTCACTGGCTTAGCGGCCCAATCAGGTCACGTCACGTGACGCTACTCAGCCAATCAGATCGTTGCAGTCAGTGAGCGACTAGAAAAACTGCAGTCCAGTAACGTGTATACTGTATGATGAGACAGAGGAACACTTCAGGCAGCACCAGGGATTTTGGGGAAAGAAACCATATAGGGGCCCCACCACGGCCGAGCGGGAAAAAGTCATGTTATTCTACAAAAAAACTAATTTTAACATAATTTAGACCATCATTATATACAGTATATGGACCCATATAATACTGTGATACTTTTACTACGTGGTTAAATGAGGTTTGCTTGGAGTATCATGCTTACTGTAAGAGAACATTCTTCTCTTCATGTTTGTTTAAGTATTTATACTCCAGTGTATTTTGTTTCATTCTTTTTTGACACAAACGTCTGTCCAGCAACCAATTCATTGAGCCCATTTCACCCTAACCCACCACCACCACACCGTGCGTGTGCGTACAGACCATGAGTAACTTTAAGGGGCCACCCCAGTGCTGTATTATGTCACAAGAGTGAATGATGTGGCCGGGGACGGTGTTCAGGAAAGCAACCCGTTTCTTAGAAATGATGGCCTAGATCATGGCTGCCCAATTTGGGGCCCGCGGGCCAAACTTGGCCTTATCCACGCGGCGATCTCCTCATCTGCCAATGGCCCGGCCCGTCTGTTTACTTAGAAAACCAAATGTGGCCCTTGAGCCAAAATAATTGCCCACCCCTGGCCTAGATCCTTCCAGTGAAAAAAAAAAAGTAATATCTACATTTTGTGCTAATTAAAGGACATTTCTGATCGATTCTTCAACATTTAAGATGTGTATTTGTCACATACAGGTTATGCAGTGAAATGAAAAGTGGTATACTTTAGATTCTTAAACATGTGAATAACCACAGATTCAAGTCAACTTGACACCTCACAGAGATTATTCATTGGACTGCAGCTGTTACCGAAAGTCTGGCTTTTCAGTGACTCCTGTTCCTGACAGATAGCCCTTGTGCTGCTGGAGAACGGAGCAGACCCCAACGCCACAGACAAACTGGACTCCACTGCCCTCCACAGGGCCTCGGCTAAAGGCAACTACCGGCTCATCCAACTGCTTCTAGAGCAAAGCGCATCCACAAACATCCTGGACTCGGAGGGAAACACAGCGCTGTAAGGGAACACGAGTTTGGTGGATTTTGTGTGGTTGTAGAACAGAAAATATGTTGTGATATGTTGCCACATTAACAGATCAATGAGCAGCCGTTTTAATGGCAATGATGGTTTGCTATGTTATTCTGAAATGTGTTTGCTCGTTTATTTATTTATCATTATTTTTGTTTATTCAATTTATCAGCCACTTGGCGTGTGAAGAGGAGCGTGTCGAGGCCGCCAAGCTACTGGTGTCGCACGGGGCCAGTATCTACATTGAGAACAAGGAAGAAAAGACCCCGGTCCAGGTAGCCAAGGGTGGCCTGGGCACCCTGCTGCGCCGCATGGTTGAAGGATGAGGCGCTGTCTAACCACTGCCCCGATCACCATCATCTTCCAATTGTAAAGTCAGGACTCCAATCACCGCCATTGCAGTGTGGCAATAACAGGCGGAGGATGAGAGAAGCTTAATGGAACCGGATGCCAGCGTGCACTCTCACCAGTCTCCCATCTGAAGAACCATTAAAACTTGATGTAATGTATGCACAGCCGACTACAACAAGTAGTAGTTTGAAGTTAAGTGTAAATATAGCTGATTATAAAAAAGAAAAAAAAAGAAAGGCATACAAATAGTTTTGGGCTATTACTGTGCCAATAGTATTACATTTAATGCATACCCATTTGGTTCAGTTGTGCATCTAATACAATACATACCCTAATCTTTGCTACATTGACACTCAATTTGTTATATTTTTCTACTAATTGATCTTACTTTTACTTTTACTGTCAATAAATTGCTTGCCCCCTGCCCCTCACTGGACAATGTTTCCAATAACTTTTTTTTCCCCCACTGAAGTCTAGTAGTTAGGGTGCCTTTGCAATGCAAAGCACACTATTACTCTCCATCATACTTATCTTTTTTTTTATTATTTATTCTTCCGCCGTTTTTTCGGCGCGGAACTAGTCTCACAGCGTTGCCAGCACACACGCAAAAAATACATCAAAACGTGCGCCTTGACCGGGAATCGAGTGCTACTACTTTGTTTGTACATACCATTATTACTTTCCGAAATATTCAACATTTAACAGCATTTTTGCCCCATTGAAATGAATGGGGGTGAGTGTTCAAAATGTGTCCAAAACCACTCATATTCAACCTCTTCCCATTCATTGATACATTCAGGTAGAAACTCCATTCAAACATTAAAACGTTCAGGAAACTTGGATGAATTCACACATGATTTCACAATTTTCATTAACATTCATACTATGACACAATTACAGTTCAGACTTAATTGATTTTTTTCAGCTCCTCAGCACAGTTTAACATGGGTGTGTATTGCGCCGGGTTAGAGCGGGTGACGTCACGTTAGAGCGTGGAGCAGACGAAAAAAAAAAAAAAATCTATTTTTTAAAACTGCCATCCCGCCCACAATATTTACTCCACATACGTAATCTATACATCAAAATGTAGCCACACTCGTCACGGTCACATATATGTAACTATGGAAACAAACACACTTATACTTTTGGATTTATGAGCCTAGAAGTAACATCATTGCAGACTCCAAAGCCCGTATTTTCACGCAGTTTCAAGCTGTCACCCTCCTGCGACAGAAGGTTTCCACCACTGATCACGCCATTTTAAAACTGCCATCCCGCCCACAATATTAACTCCACATACGTAATCTATACATCAAAATGTAGGTACACTCGTGACGGTCACATATATGTAACTATGGAAATTACATAAATTACATGACAACAATGACTAAGCAGTTAGTGTGCTAATGAAACATTACTTCAAAGTACATACGTGTATCTCTCTACTCCTCTCCTACACATCTTTGTGTGTGTGTGTGTGTGTGTGTGTTATTGCTTGCTTAGTAGGCACCCTCAAAATTTCCCTGGAATTTTTCTAGTTTTTACTAGTAGTCATCTATTTACAACACGTCATGTATTCCTTTGTATTCGAGCTGTTCTCTAGAGAAATCCCCGGGGAATTTACCCCGGGGATATCTATATATACTGTATATATATACACATTTATATATATATATATATATATGTATATATGTATATAACAGCACCATGGAGTGAGTTTCTGTACCATTGTTTTGGCTCCAAGCTGTGGGCTTTTCTAGAATGAAAGGTTGGCCGTCAAACAGGACAAACTAAAGTACACTTAAAATGCAGGCAACTGTATATGTGCGACATTGTTACAGTTAAAGTAGTTTTACAAATCTGTAAACGAAACGGAATACGTCTGTCGTGATTGTTTTGTGTGTGTTTGCATACTGGAGCTAAATGTGGAGGTCAAAGTTCATCCCACAAATATGCAGGGGCTTAAGGTTTAAGATAATATAATATAATAATATAGACCTTTATTGATAATATAATAATATAGACCTTTATTGATCCCGAAGGAAATGCTTGTGCCAGGTTTCACAGCAATAAAAGAATAGAGAACAGTAGAATAATAAAAATAATATTCCACATTTACAAATGTACAGTAAGTCTAAGTCCTAGGAGAAGTATACAAATATAGGTAAGATAAGATATTCAGCAAAAACTATTTGGCAATAATTGAAGTACCTACAAAGAATATTAAGAATATTGCACATAATGTTGAAAGGTAATGTAGCATGGTAATATTGCAAGGATAATATTGAGAAGAAGAGTTGCACATGACATTAAGAATATTGCACATGATGATGAGAGGAGATGAGAGGTAATATTGCAGGTAGTATTTAGAGGTAACATGATATTAATAATATAGCACATGATACTGAGAGCATTGCACATGATACTGAGAGTATTGCACATGATGTAAAACGTATGCCCTACAAGATAATGTGTACTATGAATGTGAAAGTACTGGGTTAGAGGTGTCTGAGCAGCATGTGTACTCTTTGAGCTTTTAATGCTGCTGGCCGCTGAGTACCATATACTTTTTATATCTCGGATTGCTTTACGATACGATGAGGATGTGATCGTTTTGCTGCCTGTTTGACTGTTTCTCTCGTCTCGTCTCTCCGCGTGTTTGTTTCTAGTCGCTCACTGACTGCAATGATCTGATTGGCTGAGTAGCGTCACGTGACGTGACCTGATTAGGCCGCTAAGCCAGTGACGTAAAGGCTAGAAAAGATGTGCCGGTTAAAATAGAAACGCGACAACTAAATTGTATAATAATTTATCGGTTATAGGTCCGGGTCCGGATATGACGGCGCCTGGGTCCGCATAGGAAGAATGTTCTCTTCAGTATGATACTCCAAGCAAACCTCATTTAACCACGTAGTAAAAGTATCACAGTATTATATGGGTCCATGTATATATATAATGATGGTCTAAATTATGTTAAAATAATTTTTTGTAAAATAACATGACTTTTTCCGCTCGGCCGTGGTGGGGGCCCCTATATGGTTTCTTTCCCCAAAATCCCTGTTGCCGCCTGAAGTGTTCCTCTGTCTCATCATACAGTAATACACGTTACTGGACTGCAGTTAAATGTTATTCCTGTATAGTGTATTCACTTATGTACTGTAATACTCCCACCACATATCCCACATAATGATAATGATAAACTCTAATATAATGGTCGATTATCTCCAGATGAAAGTGTGAATCCTTCTCCTTAAGATGGTTTCTATCTGTTATGCGCAGTTTCGAGTGGTCATCTATTGTGGCTGGAGTTCAGGTTCAGGTTCTGGATTATCTGTAGCAAAGCAGGCGAGCTCGGGAATCAATGTGACACAAGGCAGTATCACCAGGAATGATTCAAAGTTTATTTAGATACATAGAGCCTATATAACAGTTTGCATGGGACAACAAAAGGAACATTTACATATAGACACAACAACTTCAACAAGGGAAGCAGACATAGAAACGCCTCTAAGACAGCCATTTCAGGGAGCAGGGACAACAAGGCCGTCCATGGAGACCCTTCCGTCCCCACCCCCCAGACAGCCAATCCGGAGACACCAGGACCCCAGGCCCCACGTGGATATGTAACAGACAGACAAACAGTTAACTTGAAGCACGGATATCATGGCCTCACGTGCCACACAGAGATGTGGGTTTCCATGCCCCGAATAAGGAAGCAGGGACTGCAAGGTCTCTGGTTGAGAACTTCCGCCAGACAGCCAGTCCAGATAGAAGACGCAACATGTTCCCACAACAACAGCTGCGAGTGCGTCTCAGAGGCCTCCTGGGGTAAACAGATAAGAGTGAAGCTGACTAGTCACGTAGGTCAAACAGCTAACTAGTCACGTAGGTCAAACAGCTAACTAGTCACGTAGGCCACACAGCAGAGTGGAAAGTTACCGGCCCACACGATCAATACATCCACAACTCCCAACACTATCCCACTGGCGTATAATAATAATAATAATCATCATCATAATAATAATCTCATTGCCGCCAAGTGTTTATTGGAGGCTGTCTAGACGCCTCTATGGCATCCAAGAAAAACTGGATGCCATATAGAGTTAACCGAGACTCTGATGGACCTTCATGTGGATCCCGTTGCAGTTTCTAATCTAGAGTCTAGATTATGAACTGCAACAGGATCCTCCTCAATCCTATTCCGACGGCGAAAACAATTTGGCATAAATGAAGTGTAATATTATTGGACATGACATTAAGAATATTGCACATGATGATGATGAGAGGAGATGAGAGGCAGTGTTATAGATCATATTTATAGACAACATGATAATATTATTAATAATAATAATATAGCATAATATAGTAAGATGAAGGCCTAGTCTGAGCAGCATGTGTACTTTGAGCTTTTAATACTGCTGGCCGCTGAGTACCATATACTTTTTATATCTCGGATTGCTTTACGATACCATGAGGATGTGATCGTTTTGCTGCCTGTTTGACTGTTTCGTCTCGTCTCTCCGCGTGTTTGTTTCTAGTCGCTCACTGACTGCAACGATCTGATTGGCTGAGTAGCGTCACGTGACGTGACCTGATTGGGCCGCTAAGCCAGTGACGTAAAGGCTAGAAAAGATGCGCCGGTTAAAATAGAAACGCGACAACTAAATTGTATAATAATTTATCGGTTATAGGTCCTGATATGACGGCGCCTGGGTCCGGACCCGGACCACGGTCCGCATATTAGTGTCCTCTGATCTAGTGGAACCAATTAAAGGAATCAATTGCAGGAATAAAAAAAAAACAGCAAAATGAATACGACAAATGTAAATGTATTATAGGACTGTTGTGAATGTAAATGCCCAACGGGCCGTAGTTTGCCCACCTCTGGTCTATGGCATGGTGTTGCCCTCAGGTAACAAGCCACCTTGTTGGCCCTCACACTGCCACTTTCATGTTTTTTAAATATAATATCACATGACAAGTAACATGACAAGTCTGTGACCAATGACATGAGGGGCTGAACTTGTGGGAGGGGGAGGGGGGAGGAGTCACACTCCATGCGGTCCTAATCAGCTGATGTATACGCTAGGGGCGATACTGCAAAATTAGTAAGTAAATACAGGGTCAGTATTGCCGATACCGATACCGATGCCTTTTACTTAGAAAAGCATCTTATCTACTTTCATGTCGGGGAGAGCAATGCGTCGTAATTTATCAAGCATCTTCAATATGCAAATTTGAATGAAAATAACAAATTAGAATTTTCATGATCATTGAATGATTTAGTGCTTTTTCCTTTAATTAGTTATCATGATTATGATCATAATAAAACACAGGACAAAGATTTTAGGCAAATAATTTTTTTTTATTAACTAACTCAATATATGCAATTTTATATTCAATTTGCAAACATGAAATCTGCACAAAATGATTACTTGAGAACTGAGAAATGTTTTAAATTAAAATGTTACTTTTTCAGTTGAGAGTACCTAATTTGTTTTCTGCAAACATTGCAGTTTGCAGTATTGTGGTCTATAGCTGAGCATGAGCAAAGTGAGTGAGAGGAGCGGTGATTGGCTGTCAGGCACAACCAGCCTGGACAGATCTGCCCCTTTTTTTAAAAGGGGCAGATCGGTTTAAACTGATTCTCACCCGGATGTTATGTTACCACGGATCCAAAAGTTGTTCCTGTTCGTGTGAGATTATGTAACAGTGTTGTCTTGTGGCGACATGAGGCTGGATGGCTCGGAACAAGCAGAGGAAATAGTCGGCTAAGCGGAGAGCAAAAAGGGAATTACGGCTCTTTGAAGGGAGCTGGATCTTATGGCTCCGTTCCTTTCTGAGAGCCGTTTTTTTTAGGGGGGTTACTAGGTTTATCTGAGAAATAATCACCAGGATAATGATTGACTGTATTAAAGGATAATGATTGACTGTGTTAAAGGATAATGATTGACTGTGTTAAAGGATAATGATTGACTGTATTGCCAGACCTTAATGTCAATGATCTGCATTGTAAACAAGTTGGCGCCATATCCGTGTCATTCATGGATATGGCAGTGAATGTACTACTTTTGAATTCATGCAACTCTTAATATGAGAAAACTTTTGATTGGCACAATAATAAAAATTGACGAATTTTTAAACCAGGATTTTTTTTTTTATATTAATGCAAAATCTGTCGAGAGATTATATTTTACTTAATCATTTTACTGGGGCACAGCAAAGCTTTACTGGGGAACGTGCACCAGTAAATGGAGTCTAGTGACGCCCCTGGTGTCGCCCCTGGTGACGCCCCTGGACCCCACTGCTTACAGCGACATTTGATTGATAAACTCCGGTCCTTTTTCTGTCAGCAAAAAGCTGCATCTGTCGAAATAAAAAAAGATGATTAAGAATCAGACAAAAGGGTATATGGGTGAGTGGACATTGTTGCTGATGTTTATTAATCATATTTATTACCCAGGAAAGAGCTTTGCATGTTCTACCCAGGGGTCCTCGTCAGGTTGCCAGTTTCTGGCCCCTCCCCCACAGCAGAAACACATGACCAGATCTCCACTTCCTGTCACAAGACGCAGGCACACCGCACAGACACAGACACACACAGTCAATTAATGAGCAGGAAAAGGTTATTTTTTTGCATTACCATTGAAAAACATTGCATAATTGGTAATGGTAATGCTGCCCTTTCATGTATGCACCTGTGCTGTAGAAGCCAGCTCTGGCCAACCTCTCACTGTCGATAGGATGCTGGATCCCTGTATAACTGTCCAGTCTCTCCTGAAAGCTCTCCATCGGGACCCTGGGGCTAGCCTGTTGTCTACTGCCACGCTGCTCCTCCTCGTCCTCGTCCTCCTCCTCGGCACCTCCCTGGGATGGCAAGTTGCCCACGTCGTGGCCAAGGATAAAGAAACAGTTGGCAAAGTGTTTGGAGTGCTCCTGCCAGGCTGTGTCCCCGGGCTCCCAGCTGGCCAGCATGCCTCCGCAGCAGAAGCACTGCACCCGGTCGCTCTTCCCCATGTAGAAGAGGCCCGCCTGGGCCAGGGAGCGGGGCCTCACGGGGCTGCTGGAGGGCCACAACCGCTGGAACGTCCGGCGGCGGGCGTCCTCGCAGCTCATGTGGGGGACATTGGGGTACGTGGCCTCGTCGACCACCTCTCCCGATCGTATGCGGTACGCCCTGTCCTCCGCATCCTCGTTGTCGGGGAGGCCGTGGCTGAACGCTCCGTTTGAGCCCGGTGGGTGGATGCAGCTGAGGAAGTTGCATGACGGAGACACCTGAAGTAAAAAAACACAGGAGGGCCATTTAGCATAAAACAAAATGAGATGACGCGTTATCACAGAAACAAACCAGGGAATGATGGCCACATTTCTTTTGGCATTGCCAAAATTAGACATTGGCAAAAAATAAATAAACACAATATTATCGGTGTGCATTTAGGTCCAATTATTAGGATGAAAATCTGTCATCAAGGATTCACAAGAAAATATGAACTGTAGAGAGTGTGTTGTTTGGTGTGATCTTGCGTGACTGATGGCTGTGCAACAAATTGCCCCTCAGGGATAATAAAGATGACCTTGACCTTGAGTAATGGAAGCCATCAACACAAAGTTTATCAGCCTGAAAGTTAATGTAATTATTATATTACATTTTATGTAAAAAACAACAACACACATTTAAACTCAATTACAGCCTCAAATTTTTGGCCTGTAGTTTTTTTTTGTGCAAATTTATATTGTATTTAGTTCATGTTATTTATCCAACAAATGCTCTCTGGTATATAATTGGAGGATTGGCAATGAGGAGAACAAACTTTCTGGTAAAAAAAAAAGAGATCGATGCATCACCTCTCTGTGTCTCTCTATCGGCTGGTCCCCGGGACACCAGTTCTCCACCGTCTTGTTGCAGCTGAAACAGCAGACCCGGTCGGCGGGGCCCGTGAAGTAGAAGCCGGCCCGCGCCAGCCCCACCACAGACATCCCCTCGGCCAGGCTCGAGTCCTGGAACGAGTCCAGGCGCCTGTTGATGACGGAGTAGTCGTCGTGGTTGTCCATCTCCAGGTTACTGTCCTGTGTGAGGTGAGCCATGTCTGGCAGCTGAAAGGGAGAGGGGTGGTCGATATCTGAATCGTACTTTGAATGAATGTAACTTGCGTCTGCCAAATGCCCTAAATGTACATGAATCGGGAAGGGGGAAAAATAAAGCTATTTTGGTTATCAGGAAGAGAAACAAAACCAATTGGAAATACCCATTTCTGCATTGTTGCAGATCACTTCAGTGTTTCATGCATCCAGCAGTGGCATACCGGATTACTGCCAAAAATATGTATATATACTGTATGTCCTAGGTGCCCCTAATGAAGAATACAATAGGTGGCCTTAGACTGTTATGAGGGCCTCATAGTGATATGCCTCTGCAATTAATTCCAAAATAATTCTTGCATGCCATTTGCAATTATATTAATTGTAGTATATTAATTGTGGAATGTAATCACTGATTATTACACTAAAATCTCACTGCTGCTGGGGAAACTCCTGAATGGACTATTTACTGTTTTTGAAACACCTGGACCCATCTCATTCAATCAAGTGTCTACTAAAATAGATGTTTGATAGATATGCATTGGCTATTTAGATTAACCCTCCTATTGTGTTCGTTTCTCCTTACTTTGGTGTTCCCGGTCAAATTTGACCGGTCCGTTTTAACTGCTGTTACATTAACACAAAAATCATTAATCATCACCAAATTTTATTTCACACCTTTTTAAGCTGTAAACAATGTCTCAAACTAGTGGTTAACATGAATAACTGCAGTGAATATAGCAGCTCTGTGCCCCTAGAGACAATAAAACAAGACTTACATGCTACAAATGTGATGCCTACGTTTGCAAGACACACTCCGACCTGATTGTACAATGCCACTCCTGTGCGTGAACACACACACACACACACACACACACACACACACACACACAGAGTTGAATTCATGTTGATGTTCTGATGTTCTGTGAATTTGGTCTCTGTTTTCTCTCTTTTTACAATAAATGTTAATTTTGGAATACATTTTCAGTGTCTATTCTTTGTATTGGTGGAGTCCAACACCCACTGGAGAACATGCTTGCTTTCGTGCCGAGAATACGGAAGGCAGGCTCCGCACTTTGTTTCGTACAGGAGACCGAATGGCACGTACCAACGGCCCGTAGTACCCCCCACATGATTCCCCGGGGGAATCATGTGGGGGGTACTACGGGAATCATGTGGGGCACTGAACTAAAAGTAGACTGACAATTATAAAAGTAGACTGTCAATTATTTTTCTCTTAACTATGACACAGAGTAACCATCAATTTCACAATCACATTTTTTTTTTTTTACAATTCATTTAACACTCAAAGTCCTTCAAATAACTTGGCTTGGCCACACTTCTCTGCGACCGTCGTGCCGGTGTGGCCTGCTGTTGTGACTGCACTGGCATGCCTGGAGGTGGGCTGTCAGTCACGGATGACCTTGCATTGTCGGGAGCAGGTTCTGTACAGTCCTGCGTGTTTCCCTCTGGAACACCGCTGTTTCGCACAGGAATGGAATGCTTTGACGCTGCAAAAGCTGCTGATGTCCCCCGTCCCAGGGTTTCCATGATCTTTGGTTCAATCCAGTCCTTGTCCTCAGATCTGGCCAGTATCTGGTCGACATGTCTGCGCACAATGCTGCCATCTCCCAGCATGACCTTATAGGAGACAGGACCTGTGATTTTGGTTATGACCCCGGGAATCCACTTAGGTCCATGACTGAAGTTTTTCCCTCCTGGAAGCTCCTCTCTGAAACTTGCTTGTCATGATGTTTCTTTTGGATGCTTTGTTTTCGTTCCATCCTTTTTCGGCGGTCTGGATGAATTTGGTCTAGTGTTGATCTTAACCTCCTGCCTTGCAACATTTCAGCAGGTGACAGCCCGGTGGTGGACTGTGGTGTAATGCGATAGCTAAACAGCACTCTTGACACCTTAGTGTTGAGGTTCCTGTCATCTGCCTTCTTCATCATTGACTTGAATGTCTGGCCTGCGCGCTCCGCACAGCCATTGGATGAAGCATGATAGGGGGCCAGAGGTGATGTGCTCGATGCCGTTTTTCAGCATAAATTCTTTAAATTCTGCACTCACAAAACATGAGCCATTATCGGACACAATTGTCTCTGGTAGTCCCTGATTGCTAAAGCTCTTCCATAGACATTCAATAGTGATGGCTGAAGTCGAGGCTGTTAACGGGTAAGCATCCATCCATTTTGAATATGTGTCCATTAGGATCAAAAACATGTGTCCCATAAAAGGCCCTGCAGAATCAATGTGTAGCGTTTGCCACGGTTTGCTTGGCCACTCCCATGGGTCAAGTGGTGCTGGGGGTGGCGAGTTACGGTGTTCATGGCATGTGACACATCTTTTTACTACAGCCTCAATGTCTGCATCTAACTTTGGCCACCAGAAGTAGCTTCGCCCAAAAGCTTTCATTCTTGTGATGCCAATGTGACCGTGATGTAACTGCTGTAACAAGGCGTCCCGTCCTGGCGGTGGCACTACAGTACGTGAGCCCCACAGTACGCATCCATCATGCACACTTAACTCTGTTTTCCTAACAGCATAGGGCTGGAATGCTGGGTCTGGGTCATGTGGCGGCCAACCATGTTGGACGAGCTCTGTCACTCTGGACAACACAGGGTCTCTGCTTGTCCATTTCCTAATTTCCGCTGCTGAGACGAGGGTCACATTCTCCATCATCAGCACTCGTTCCTCTTGCTCTCTCTTGGTGGACTGATGAAGCAGAGGGAGTCGGCTCAGAGCATCTGCGTTGGCGTGGTGTTTCCCTGGCTTGTAAACAATCTCGTACTCATATGCTGTCAAGGTAACTGCCCAACGCTGAATATGAGGAGATGCCATTTGAGGCATGGCTTTCATCTCATTGAAGAGAGACAGTAAGGGTTTGTGGTCAGTGCAAATGACAAACTTCCTTCCATATATATATTTATGAAAGCACCGAATGCCAAACATCACCGCCAGACCTTCCTTGTCCAGTTGTGAGTAGTTTGATTCAGCCGACATCAATGTCCGTGACATGAAGCTGATGGGTCTCTCCTGTCCATCTGGCAAGCGATGCGACAACACCGCACCCACTCCATACGGAGAAGCGTCGCAGGACAGGATCAGATCCTTTTGGCTGTTACAGTGCACTAACACATCAGATGACTGCATGAGTCGCTTAGACTCCTCAAAAGCTCTCACTTGTTCCGCCTCCCATCTCCATTTGGTTTCTTTTCTTAACAGTTCATGTAATGGAGATAACAATGTTGACAGGTTTGGCAGGAACCTGTTGTAGTAGTTGAGCAGGCCTAAGTATGCTCTCAGTTCCGTTAAATTGGTCGGTGCTGGTGCTTTCTGTATGGCACTGACATTATGTGGTAGAGGATGTAGTCCACAGGCGTCCACCTTATGTCCTAGGAACTCTGCTTCCTGTTCCAAGAACGCACATTTGTTGCGTTTTAGGCGAAGGCCCGCTTCCTGGAGCCGAGTCAACACCTGGTTCAGTGTTGTCAGGTGATCTTGGTCGCTCTGGCCCGTTAGCAAAATGTCGTCCAGATAGACAGCCACATTTTGGATGCCCGCCAGCACTCTCCATCATTCTCTGGAAAATTGCTGGGCTGGAGGAGACCCCAAATGGAAGACGATTCACCTGGAACAGACCTAGGTGCATGTTTATAGTGACATATGGCTTGGATGCTTCATCAAGTTTTTCTTGCCACTTAGGTGTTGCCTTCACCTTGTATACTGCCCCTTGGGATGCAGTTTTACTCACGGTACTGTCCAGCGTTTTTGGCCGCAGTTGCAGGTCCCGCACATCCTTATTTGCAGTCTCCATGGCTTGCGCGATTTTCAGGGCTTTCTCAAACGTCATCTCAGGCTCCGCCAACAATCTCCTCTGCATGCGATCATCTGCTATGCCCCAAACAAGCATGTCGCATAGCATCTGTCAACTTATCTCCATAGTTGCAATGTTGAGCGAGCTCTCGTAGCACTGCCACGTATTCCGTCACATTTTCATTCGCTGTCCTCGAATACAATTTAAATCGTTGAACTATCTCGCTGGGCTTCGGGTTACAATTTGACTGAAGCAGTGTCGTCAAGTCGGCATATGATTTAACACCAGGTTTGTCTGGGCTTAACAAGCTTCTCATCAAACTGTATGTCCGACTGCCTACAGAGCTTAACAATATTGCCCGCTTCCTTGCTTCATCTGCAATCCCATTTGCAATGAAAAAATGGTCCAACACTTCAACGTATTCCTCCCAAGTTTGGGCGTTACTGTCAAAAGCAGTGAGTGTTCCTACCATCATAGTAGCCATCTCCACGTTTCGGTTAGCGTTAGCTTCTTCGTCGTCTGACATTAGCCGTTGTCTGACCTTAGCCGAGTCTCCGCGATTTATCACTCAGGTTGTTCGACTTTTTTTTCAACTTCTTCTGAGCTCACCGTTTTCCTCGTTGCCAAATGTAATATCCTCTAGTCTCTGAAAGGATGGACGGACAGCTGTGTAACCTTTAGGTTAGCTTTTACTGAACACTCGTCAGGGCAGTACAATGAGCATGACATTCACCTGCCTACCACCACGCTATACTACCCAGTGCTTCACTTTACATGGTACTTAAATACCTATGCTGCCACCTAGGGACAGAACGTAGATAACATTTCCCAACTACTACAGTGATGTCCGTGATGATGTGCGAGGTAGCTGCCGTGTCGACCATCAGGCCCTTCTCCTGGATGCTGCGTGCTGGCTGCCGCTGGATCCTGGTTCCTCCGTCTTTGATCCTGAAGGCGTAATCTGCATCGCCGCCGCCATCTTCTTCGGAGACTTTTCTCGTGACATCCTATCTGTCTTTACGCCTGCACGTGGCGTCTTTGTGTGTGTCACTTTTGCAATGACTACACCATGTCTTCCGCTGACATGTTCTCGCTCGGTGGCCTTTTGTGCCACACTTAAAACACACCATATCTGCGTCTTCATTGTTCCTGTCATATGCACTTTGCTTGGCGGGCCACCGTCCGGGTCCAGCTAGAGTCTTCATCACATTATGGCTGGACTCCGTAGTGCTTAAAGTGTTTTCAAAACTTCGTAGTTTTGTTCTAAACTCTGCAAACATTATATCGTCTTCATTATGTGCCACGTGTATTGCCAAATGGCCTAAAACCCATCCGGCAGTCCTTTTAAGACCATAGCTATCAGTAGGCCGTCGCCTAAAGTTTCACCTGCGTTCCGTAGTGCAGTGATGCCAGTTTCTGCCCTTATGATGTAGTCTGTGACACTTTCACTGCTTGTCTTCTGAAGCGATGTCAACACGGTGTACAAGTTGATTGTCCCCTTATATAATACCCCCTTAGTATCTTCAGGGCTTCTCTTGCATTATCGGGCGCATCCCTCATAATTAGCGAGAGGCTTTTATCATCTAAAAGTTGAATAGTCCAGGCGGGATGAAACAAAGGCATGGATGAGGCGTTCAGCAGTTGTTTGGGAGAGCAGAGGTCGGATCTTTGCCAGGTTCCTGAGATGGAAAAATGAAACCTTGGTGATGTTCTTTAAGTGGGCATTGAGGGAGAGTTGGCTGTCCAGAATCACCCCAAGGTTGCGGACCTCACTGGAGGGGACGGCTGTGACACCATCCATGGTGAGGCTGAAGTGTTGCATTTCTCGATGGTGGCCTGGGTGCCAACCAATATGACCTCTGTTTTCCCACAGTTGAACTGGAGAAAATTCTGCTGCATCCAGGCCTTGATGTCAGTCAGGCAGCTTGTGAGAAGGGTGGTGGCAAAGTTGATGGTGTCACTTCTGGTGGAGACATACAGCTGAGAATCATCAGCGTAGAAGTGGAAACCGAGACCATATTTCCGGATGATATTGCACAGAGGTAGCATATAGATGCAGAAGAGTAATGGCCCCAGAACCGATCCTTGAGGAACTCCCTGTCGTACTGTCATTATTTCAGACTTGCTTGACCCAATTGCAACAAAGTGAGTACGGTCAGTGAGATATGATCTAAACCACTCCAAGACCAGACCTGACAGGCCAAGGAGGTTCTCCATCCGGTTTAGGAGGATGTTGTGGTTGACCGTATCAAATGCTGCGCTTAGGTCCAGAACAATGAGGACGCTGGCAGCTCCAGAGTCAGCAGAAACCAGGAGGTCATTTGTGACCCTGATCAGAGCGGTCTCGGTGCTATGCCTAGCTCTGAAACCAGACTGAAAAGGCTCCAGCAGATGTTGGCTGTCCAGGTGTTGTTGCAGCTGGCTGGACACAGCACGCTCAAGTAGCTTGGCCACGAAGGGGAGGTTGGATATGGGTTGGTGGTTATTAAGGTCCTCAGGATCTGCTCGTTGTTTAGCAGGCCTAGTATGCTCTCAGTTCCGTTAAATTGGTCGGTGCTGGTGCTTTCTGTATGGCACTGACCTTATGTAGTAGAGGATGTAGTCCAGAGGCGCCCACCTTATGTCCTAGGAACTCTGCTTCCTGTTCCAAGAACGCACATTTGTTGCGTTTTAGGCGAAGGCCCGCTTCCTGGAGCCGAGTCAACACCTGGTTCAGTGTTGTCAGGTGATCTTGGTCGCTCCGGCCCGTTAGCAAAATGTCGTCCAGATAGACAGCCACATTTTGGATGCCCGCCAGCAGACTCTCCATCATTCTCTGGAAAATTGCCGGGCTGGAGGAGACCCTAAATGGAAGACGATTCACCTGGAACAGACCTAGGTGCGTGTTTATAGTGACATATGGCTTGGATGCTTCATCAAGTGTCACTTGTTGATACGCATGGCTCATGTCCAGATTACTGAACTTGTCCCCACCTGACAGTTTCTCAAACTAGTCCTCCAATTTCGGTATTGGATACTGCTCAAGCTTCGACACCAGGTTGACTGTGACTTTGTAGTCTCCACAGATGCGCACCGAATTATCAGGCTTTAACACAGGCACGATCGGTGCTGCCCACTCCGAGAATTTCACTGGCTCAATAATTCCCTGGTTTGTGAGTCTCTCTAACTCAATCTCCACCTTCTTTCTCATGACATAGGGGACTGGCCTAGGTTTATAGAATTTTGTAGCCACGCCTTTGTTGATATATATTTTTGCTGGTGGGCCTACCCAGGTTCCCAGTTCCTCCTTGAAAACATCCTCATGTTGCCTTAGCACATTCTGTAATGTCAGTTGTGGCTGCTCTATTTTATTCACAAAAACACAGTTCATTCCCAGCTCTTTGATCCATCCCCTGCCTAACAGGTTGGGCCCTGTGCCTGCTATGACCACTACTGGTAGCTGTTTGACTTGGTCTTTGTACTTTACGGTGACTTCTGTCGCTCCAAGTGTAGGTACTTTTTCACCTGTATATGTTTTCAGAGTCATCGAGCAATCCTGCAGCTCTTGTGTGCGCCCTGCTGTCCATAACTTGGCATATTCAGTCTTTGACATAATTGTCACACTGCAGCCAGTATCCACTTCGAATTCAACAATGTTCTCATTTATGTTAAGCTGGTTCCTCCGTCTTTGATCCTGAAGGTGTAATCTGCGTTGCCGCCGCCATCTTCTTTGGAGACTTTTCTCGCGACATCCTGTCTGTCTTTACGCATGCACGTGGCGTCTTTGTGTGTGTCACTTTTGCAATGACTACACCATGTCTTCCGCTGACATGTTCTCGCTCGGTGGCCTTTTGTGCCACACTTAAAACACACCATATCTGCGTCTTCATTGTTCCTGTCATATGCACTTTGCTTGGCGGGCCGCCGTCCGGGTCTAGCTAGAGTCTTCATCACATTATCGCTTGACTCCGTAGTGCTTAATTTCTCTGTGTCTTCAAAGCTTCGTAGTTTTGTTTTGAACTCTGCGAACGTTATATCGTCTTCATTATGTGCCACGTGTATTGCAAATGGCCTAAACCCATCAGGCAGTCCTTTTAAGACCATAGCTATCAGTAGGCCGTCACCTAACGTTTCACCTGCGTTCCGTAGTGCAGTGATGGCCAGTTTCTGCCCTTATGATATAGTCTGTGACACTTTCACTGCTTGTCTTCTGAAGCGATGTCAACACGGTGTACAAGTTGATTATCCCCTTATATAATACCCCCTTAGTATCTTCAGGGCTTCTCTTGCATTATCGGGCGCATCCCTCATAATTAGCGAGAGGCTTTTATCATCTAAAAGTTGAATTAGCTCAGGCATATGCGTCAGCATTTTTCTTGCCGTCTGCCGCTAACTCGGCTTCACCATTTGGTTCTCTTAGAATCGTATTCTTTAATCCTAATAGGTGACGGTGTCCCAACACTTTGGTCTCCCATAGGGATGCACCGATACCGATACCAGTATTCGGTATCGGTCCGATACTGTGCTCATGTACTCGTACTCGTACTCGTTAAACTACTCCGATACAACCGCACCGATACCACTTTGGCAACGCAACGTTAACCTTGTAATATTCTTAGCCAAGGAATATTGAAATAAAGAGATGCAACCGAGTTGGCGTTTATGGATGTTTAATAGAAACTGAGCATGGTACCGAGCATGGGCGTAGAATTTAGTGGGGACGCTGGGGACATGTCCCCACCAATTAACGGAGCACCCCCCCCCTCCCCCACCCCCCCCAGAACCCTACACTCCACTCCCCCCCCCCCCCCCCCCCCCTCCCCCCCCCCCCCCCCCCCCCCCCCCCCCCCCCCCACCCCCCCCCCCCCCCCCCCCCCCCCCCCCCCCCCCCCCCCCCCCCCCCCCCCCCCCCCCCCCCCCCCCCCCCCCCCCCCCCCCCCCCCCCCCCCACCCCCCCCCCCCCCCCCCCCCCCCCCCCCCCCCCCCCCCCCCCCCCCCCCCCCCCCCCCCCCCCCCCCCCCCCACCCCCCCCCCCCCCCCCCCCCCCCCGGCCGCATTACCACCACCCCCCCCTCAGCCACCACCCACCACCCCCCATCAGAACCGCGAATTAACAGCGCACCCCCCATCCAGAACCCATCCGCGACGAATTAACAAGCGGCACCCCCCCCCCCCCCCCCTCCCCCTCCCCCGCACCCCCGCACCCACAGAACCGCGAATTAACAGCGCACCCCCCCCCCATCAGAACGGCGAATTAACAGCGCACCCCCCCCCCCCTCAGAACGGCGAATTAACAGCGCACCCCCCCCCCATCAGAACGGCGAATTAACAGCGCACCCCCCCCCTCAGAACGGCGAATTAACAGCGCACCCCCCCATCAGAACGGCAAATTAACAGCGCACCCCCCCATCAGAACCGCGAATTAACAGCGCACCCCCCCCCCATCAGAACGGCGAATTAACAGCGCACCTCCCCCCCATCAGAACGGCGAATTAACAGCGCACCCCCCCCCATCAGAACGGCGAATTAACGGAGCACCCCCCCCCCCATCAGAACCGCGAATTAACAGCGCACCCCCCCATCAGAACCGGCAAATAACGGAGCACCCCCCCCCATCAGAACCGCGAATTAACAGCGCACCCCCCCATCAGAACCGCGAATTAACAGCGCACCCCCCCCCCCCATCAGAACCGCGAATTAACAGCGCACCCCCCCCATCAGAACCGCGAATTAACAGCGCACCCCCCCCACATCAGAACCGCAAATTAACAGCGCACCCCCCCCATCAGAACCGCGAATTAACAGCGCACCCCCCCCCCATCAGAACGGCGAATTAACAGCGCACCCCCCCATCAGAACCGCAAATTAACAGCGCACCCCCCCATCAGAACGGCGAATTAACAGCGCACCCCCCCCCATCAGAACGGCGAATTAACAGCGCACCCCCCCCCATCAGAACCGCAAATTAACGGCCCCCCCCCCCCATCAGAACCGCAGATTAACGGACCCCCCCCATCAGAACGCGAATTAACGGAGCACCCCCCCCATCAGAACGGCGAATTAACAGCGCACCCCCACCCCCATCAGAACCGCGAATTAACAGCGCACCCCCCCCCCCATCAGAACGGCGAATTAACAGCGCACCCCATCAGAACGGCGAATTAACAGCGCACCCCCCCATCAGAACGGCGAATTAACGGAGCACCCCCCCCCCCAGAACGGCGAATTAACGGACCACCCCCCCATCAGAACCGCGAATTAACAGCACCCCCCCCCCAGAGACGCTGACTCTGAGCCCCGCGCCTCACGGGAGCGTCATTGCGCATCCTTGGCGCAATATCTGTGATGTCCACCAATGTCCTAAACAACAACACGTCCTTGGTACCGAGTATCCGACTGACGTATGTTGGATGGTTTAGGTTACATTTCATTGAAATGTGTGGCAGTGCCGTTATATTTGTTTAATTTGTTCACAGTCAGAAAGTGAGGAACATCTGATGAAAATAAAACATGTTTTCAAAGTCATTAGAACTGTAATGGTTTTATTAAGTACTCGTATCGGTATTCTATAAGATTAGCGAGAGGCTTTTATCATCTAAAAGTTGAATTAGCTCGGCATATGCGTCAGCATTTTTCTTGCCGTCTGCCGCTAACTCGGCTTCACCATTTGGTTCTCTTAGAATCGTATTCTTTAATCCTAATAGGTGACGGTGTCCCAACACTTTGGTCTCCCACAGTTCATACTTATTCTCATCTCCATCGAACATCAGTCGAGGCAATCTGCTTGTCCCTCGATGATCCATGATGTTAGCTTGTCTTGCTATCCCTTCAGCACAAGGTTCGTTGCTACTTTCTGACGGCGATAAAACATGAAACTTCTCCCCGAATGACTCCTGGGCACATAACCTGTTGACGTTAAGGATGGCAGCTTTATCCTACGTTGCACTCGGAGAGAAACACTTGGACGGAGACGATGAACTGTTTATCTCCTTTGTCCTGGTGGTTTATTCTCTCAGCACCTCTGATACATCTCCCGCTCAACACAGCTGACTTACAACAAGTGTGAACACGTGCGTCACACCCCTCATTAACATATGACGCATAGCGCCTCACAGTGGTGCAATAACAATACTGCATCCCTTTGTGAACTGAGGTACAGAATAGTACAGCATGACACAATCTGGATAACAACTGAGGACATAATGTAAACATTCACTTAACACATATCCTATAATAACCATGAGCAGGTGAAACGTCTCATAATGATCACCTTACATATCCTATAATAACCATGAGCAGTGAAAACGTCTCATAATGATCACCTTACATATCCTATAATAACCATGAGCAGTGAAAACGTCTCATAATGATCACCTTACATATCCTATAATAACCATGAGCAGTGAAAACGTCTCATAATGATCACCTTACATATCCTATAATAACCATGAGCAGTGAAAACGTCTCATAATGATCACCTTACATATCCTATAATAACCATGAGCAGTGAAAACGTCTCATAATGATCACCTTACATATCCTATAATAACCATGAGCAGTGAAAACGTCTCATAATGATCACCTTACATATCCTATAATAACCATGAGCAGTGAAAACGTCTCATAATGATCACCTTACAAACCCGCGTCTTTTTCAGAATCACAAAAATGTTGGTTGGCGTCAGCAGTACTATGGCGCTCCCCGCCTACCACAGCGATGTGTGGATCCCACATCCTCCGATGTGATCCTGCATCCACCCAACTGGGTCACCGCTGGGTCGGGACCCCATTACGACGCGGTAACCCCGACTGTAGACGGGCAGCCTCCATCCGCCACTCCCTCCCGCCACCTTGGCGGCGGCCTCACCCAACCGAGGAGTGCCTGCGATATTTGGTAATTATATACCTAACCTGAAATGCTTGTTCTTTGTTCAAAAAACAATAGTTTTCCAAAATGATTGCGCAATCGCGTAAATGTTTATTCGTTTTGTTAAGTGAATGTTTACATTATGTCCTCAGTTCTACATAATGTGTCATGCTGTACTATTCTGTACCTAAGTTCACAAAGGGATGCAGTATTGTTATTGCACCACTGTGAGGCAGTAAAGCGCTACGCTACTTAAGGACGCATGCTTGCGTCATAATGAGGGTGTGTTCACCTGATGCACGTGTTCACACTTGTTGTAAGTCAGCTGTGTTGAGCGGGAGATGTATCAGAGGTGCTGAGAGAATAAACCACCAGGACAAAGGAGATAAACAGTTCATCGTCTCCGTCCAAGTGTTTCTCTCCGAGTGCAACGTAGGATAAAGCTGCCATCCTTAACGTCAACACGCTTCCAAGGTGCCCCGCGCGTCATACGCGGCAGCAGCTCAGGAGGTGAGAGCGGCTCCCTGGCAGCCGGGAGGTCGCTGGTTGGATCCCCGAGCAGAACAACTCATTAAATAGCCCGATACCTGCCGTCGGTGCATTAATGAGCGTATGAATGGTGAATGTGAGGCAGTGGAGTAAAGCGCTTTGGATATAAGCGGTGTATCAAATGCAATCAATTGACCTTTCCCTACTCAAGCGGCAAGTCCCGCCCCCCCCCTAGTTACTGTTGCTATGCCCCACAAGCTTTCCCACAGCTCTGCAGCATGTTAGTAATGTCCGCTGAACAACGCCCCCCTGCTGCTGATTCTCTCTCAATATCGCTGTATGTTATTTACCAAATGCCGCTACATTATCTAAGAGAGTTCTACAGAAAGGCCTGAACTATTTGACACAAGGATATATCCATGACATTCAGATTTCGGACGGAGCAGATGACAACATAAAACTTGATGCTAAGTGTTGGCGATCTATGCGGAAGACACAAACGCCTCACAAACGCCACATTTAAATTCGTCAGGACAAAATCGTGGAGTCCTACTGCACATGTAAAGCAGGGTGAGTACGTTAGTGATGTGTTTACAATGAAAATAAGCCTAAGATCTGCTAACTACTAGCTACAATGGGCTAATCACCTAGCTATGCTAATCACACGATGGCGCGGTAGCAATCTGGTCCTAGCGAAAAAAACATTTCACTGCTCAATGTACCTGTACACTAGCCTGGAAATCCAGACCCACATCTAGAAAGCTGTAGGTCTGGTAATGAGTAATGAAAATGGCCCAACTCGAGGGGCGGCACCAAGCATGCATTTGAAAATATCACTGCACGCAATTGGATAACACTACGACCAATCAGAAGAATACACGGGGTGACGTATCCAGAGCGACGGAAACAAGTTTGTTTTGGAGAATAGTTTGACAGAGAGACGTAAATGTAGCCTAATGGAAATGGAGCCACTAAACGACTTTTGCCGTTTTTGCAAGCAGAATATGAGAATAGTTGGTTTGTACAGATACTCAGTCAACATTTCCAAGTTTAACTCTTTTATTGTAGCGGCCAAAGCCGTTTCAAACAACTGGTATTCATTTCGGTATCGGCAAGTACCCAAATGTAAGTACTTGTACTTGTACTTGGTCTGAAAAAAAGTGGTATCGGTGCATCCCTAGTCTCCCACAGTTCATACTTATTCTCATCTCCGTCGAACATCAGTCGAGGCAACCTGCTTGTCCCTCGATGATCCATGATGTTAGCTTGTTTTGCTATCCCTTCAGCACAAGGTTCGTTGCTACTTTCTGATGGCGATAAAACATGAAACTTCTCCGCGAATGACTCCTGGGCACATAACCTGTTGACGTTAAGGATGGCAGCTTTATCCTACGTTGCACTCGGAGAGAAACACTTGGACGGAGACGATGAACTGTTTATCTCCTTTGTCCTGGTGGTTTATTCTCTCAGCACCGCTGATACATCTCCCGCTCAACACAGCTGACTTACAACAAGTGTGAACACGTGCATCAGGTGAACACACCCTCATTATGACGCAAGCATGCGTCCTTATGTAGCGTAGCGCTTTACTCCCTCAGTGGTGCAATAACAATACTGCATCCCTTTGTGAACTGAGGTACAGAATAGTACAGCATGGCACAATCTGGATAACAACTGAGGACATAATGTAAACATGAGCAGTGAAAACGTCTCATAATGATCACCTTACATATCCTATAAGAACCATGAGCAGTGAAAACGTCTCATAATGATCACCTTACATATCCTATAATAACCATGAGCAGTGAAAACGTCTCATAATGATCACCTTACATATCCTATAATAACCATGAGCAGTGAAAACGTCTCATAATGATCACCTTACAAACCCGCGTCTTTTTCTGGCAGAATCACAAGAATGTTGGTTGGCGTCAGCAGTACTATGGCGCTCCCCGCCTACCACAGCGATGTGTGGATCTCCCACATCCTCCGATGTGATCCTGCATCCACCCATCTGGGTCACCGCTGGGTCGGGACCCCATTACGACGCGGTAACCCCGACTGTAGACGGGCAGCCTCCATCCGCCACTCCCTCCCGCCACCTGGGCGGCGGCCTCACCCAACCGAGGAGTGCCTGCGATTTCTGGTAATTATATACCTAACCTGACGGATTACTTATGGTGACGGAATTGTTTTTTTTTGCCAGAATCGGAAAGAGGAGAAGTTGTTTAATAGATTGGCAGTGTTACGTACGGTGTTTTGTATGTATACATGTTGTAGGCCTTCATGTCTTTTTGGTTGGGTTTTGTGTTGTTGGTTTGTTGTTCTGTCTCCCCCTGCTGTTTTCATTCTCCTACTTCTCAGATGTGCGCACCTGGTTCCAGTCATCAATCAAATCAATCACCACCTGTTACGGATCTCCCATCAGTCATTCCCCACCCTTTAAATTGTTCTTTTTGTTTGTGTTAGGGGGGCTTGGGTTGAGCTGTGGCAGAGCGCTTGTTGGTTGGTTGGTTGGTTGGTTGGTTGGTTGGTTGGTTGGTTATTGATTTAGCTTTAATTATGGAGTTTCCACTGTGTGGTACATTTTGTTAACCATTTACTTTAGTTGTTAGCTGCCTACTTTTTGTTTTGTCTTTTATTAGTTTTCTGGTTTTGCACACAGGGACAAACGAGGATAGGTAAGATACCCTGGGTCTACATATCACACCCACGTAGATTTACCTTTTTGTTAAAACATCAGTTTAGAGTGAGCACCACCCGCTGTACTTTGGGGTGCTTAGCACCTGTCAATGGGGGTGGGGTTATGTTTTGTTTTTGTATTATTTGGTGCCACTGATCGTCCTCTTTGATCCCTGTGTTGCCTGTCTGTAAATGCTTTTCTACTTTGCATATTTGGTATCTGGTTTTGTGTGACTGCACCCTCACTTGCTCAACCTGTTGCCTTATGTTGCGTCCTCCTACTCTGAGCCACCAGGGGACGTAACATAAAGTGGGGGCTCGTCCGGGATCCTTGATCCTTTTAAGCAACGGGTTGGGTGAGTGTTGATGTGCAGTGCACACGTCAAGTAGGCTGTTAGTATTGGTTAGCTTGGTTGAGGTTTGGCTTGAGGCTGTTTGAGACATTCGTCATCATGAGCTCTTTTGATATTGGGGGGTTTCTTAGTGATCCTTCTGTGGAGCAGATTGACCGCTGTAGGAAGAAGGATTTGTATGCCATTGCGGCACACTTTGAATTTGCAGTCTCACATGGTCTTGTAAAAGCCGAACTGAAGGAAGATGTTGTGAATATGTTAGTGCATCATAAGGTGCTGGGTACGGGGAACAGTGCGACTGCTAGTGAGCCCGCTATTCCGTCCCCTTCCTTGTCTCCTGGCGCTGAGAAGGACAATAGGGAGGAAGAGGTAGCTGAGGGAGGGCTGGTTGAGGTTGAGTTTAAACCTCCTCATACTGTGCCCAGATTTTCTCCGCTATCCTTTTCTAGGGTAAGCGATGATGCCCGCCATAGGCTACGCTTAGCGCGGTTACAGTTTGAGGCACAGGAGAAGGAGAGAGATGCTCAATATAGTCACCGGTTGGCTATTCGAAGAATGGAGTTAGAAATTGAGGTGGAAAAGGAGGTGAAGATAAAGCGCCTAGAATTAGAAGCTGCTGCTAAGGCTATGAGTTCTGATCAATCTCCTGGTCCTGCTAGGCCCATTGGTACCCATCTCTCCGTGGCTGCGGGGGGTTTCGATGTGAGCAGAAACATAGGGTTAGTACCTCAATTTCGTGAGGCGGAAGTAGACTCATACTTCAGCGCTTTTGAGCGAGTTGCTACCTATCTGAAATGGCCAAAAGAGGTCTGGTCTGTGTTGCTCCAATGTAAATTGACGGGTAAAGCCCAGGAGATTTTATCCGCTCTCTCTCTGGAAGACAGTTTGTCTTATGACGTGATCAAGACAGCTGTGCTTCGTGTTTACAAACTAGTGCCTGAGGCATATCGACAGAAGTTCAGAGCTCACAAAAAGTCGCCTGGTAGAACCTTCATGGAGTTCGCCCGTGAGAAAGAGTGTCAGTTTAATCGCTGGTGCAAAGCAAGTAACGTGACTGATTTTGCCTCTCTATCCGAATTGATTCTCCTCGAAGAGTTTAAGAATAGTCTGTCTGACCGGTTAGTGACCTACCTTAATGAACAAAAAGTTGGGTCGTTAGCGCAAGCTGCTGTGCTCACTGATGAGTTTGTGATAACGCACAAGCAAACATTTGGGACTCCCCAAAATGAGAGTAGGGCTTTTACCCCTTCTGCCCCAGCCAGAATGCAGTCTAGTCCGCCACGCCCATTGCCTCCCCGCTCCAGCGAGGTACGGGAGTGTTATTATTGTCATCAAACCGGACACATCAAGGCTGACTGTTTTATGTTGAAACGCAAGCTGTCATCGTCAAGTAACCGACCAAAAGAAGTTGGTTTGGTGCAAACATTGGTGGGTCCAGTGTCACTAGCCCCGGAGGTGGAGGGTGACACTCTGGAACACTGTTACGCACCATTTATGTTGGACGGGCTGGTTTCCCTCAGTGCAGATGCGTTGATCCAGTGCCCAGTGCGCATACTAAGGATACTGGAGCAGCACAGTCTTTCATATTGTCTGATGTGTTACCTTTTTCTAATGAGTCTTTAAGTGGCTCTAGTGTGCTGGTGCAAGGCATTGAAATGGGTTTTATGTCTGTGCCTCTCCATCAGATACATCTAACCTGTGACTTAGCCAATGGAGTGTTTAAAGTGGGCGTGCGCCCGTCTTTACCCATTAGAGGTGTCACGTTTCTGCTAGGAAATGACATTGCTGGTGGCAAAGTTATGCCCGTTTTAGAGGTTTTAGAACGACCAGAGATTTTGCAGCCGGATGTGTTGGCTCAGGATTTCCCTGAAGTGTTCTCAGTGTGTGCGGTCACCCGTGCTCAAGCACGTAGTTTGGTTGAAGCGGTTGACTTGTCGGATACCCTGTTCGCGACTGAGTTGACTGGCCAGACTGCGTCACCACCTGTGTCTACTGCTGAGCCGAGTGTCCAGCTTAAGCTTCACTGTGATAATCCTACCTCAGAGACAACCAGGTTACCTATGAGTCGTAGTACCGTATTTTTCGGACTATAAGGCGCACCGGATTATAAGGCGCACTGTCAATGAACGGGTCTATTTTCATACATAAGGCGCACCGGATTATAAGGTGCACCGCATTATAAGGCGCATTAAGCAACACAAAACAGTCAGATAAATCGAACTTTATTCAACTCATTCACAATAACTCAACATTGTTCAGTTGTAACACATAAAATACAAAACAATACACTCACTTTTTCAGTTCATTCCTCAAACACAAATCCATCAAATTCTTCATCTTCAGTGTCTGAGTTTAATAGTTGGGCGATTACGGCAAGCATGCCCGGATCCCTCTCGTCATTATCCGAGTCAGTCTCGTTGCTGTTACTGAGCTGTTCAGTGGTGATTCCAACCTTCGTGAAAGCTCGGACGACACTTGAGACTGATACTTTAGCCTAGGCATCCACGATCCATTGGCAGATAGTGGCGTAACTCGCCCGGCGTTGCCTCCCTGTCTTGGTGAATGTGTGTTCGCCTTCTGTCATCCAATGCTCCCACGCAGCTCGCAATTTAACTTTGAACGACCTGTTGACACCAATATCTAGCGGTTGGAGTTCTTTGGTTAATCCACCCGGAATGACGGCAAGCTCCGAATTAGTTTGCTTCACTTGGGTTTTGACAGTATCGGTGAGATGGGCGCGCATGGAGTCGCGGTAGCCGTAATGCGCCGACAATCCATCAAGTATTACGCCGCGGTAGCCATAATGCGCCGACAATCCATCAAGTATTACGCCGCGGTAGCCGTAATGCGCCGACAATCCATCAAGTATTACGCCGCGGTAGCCGTAACGCGCCGACAATCCATCAAGCGGTGCGGCTTGACAGATTTTTGAGCGCCGTGTACCACATAAAATCGGTTCGAGGTTAATACATAAGGCGCACCGGATTATAAGGCGCACTGTCGATTTTTGAGAAAATTACAGGATTTTAAGTGCGCCTTATAGTCCGAAAAATACGGTAGTCTTATTGCTGCTCAGAAGGAGGATGTTAGTCTAGCCAAGTGTTTTGCTACTGCTCTTGCTCCAGAGCGGGCTAAATACAAGGAAGTGGCTTATTTTGTGGAAAATGGTCTCCTGATGCGGAGGTGGAACTCTCGCGCTGATGTAGATAACGAGTGGAGTAATGTTTTTCAAATTCTTGTGCCTATACAATACCGACAGTCCGTTTTATCCCTGGCTCATGACCATCTCTGGTCTGGTCATTTAGGGATTACGAAAACCTATGACCGAGTGTTGCGACATTTCTTCTGGCCAGGTTTGAAGCGAGATGTGGCTAGGTTTTGCCGCACCTGTCATGTATGTCAGATCACGGGGAAGCCTAATCAGGTTATTAAGCCTGCCCCTCTTCACCCGATCCCAGCTATGGGGGAACCGTTTGAACATGTATTAGTTGATTGTGTTGGCCCTCTGCCAAAAACGAAATCCGGCAACCAGTTCCTCTTAACGATCATGTGTGTAGCTACCCGGTACCCTGAAGCTATCCCTCTTAGGAGTATAACATCTCAGTCAGTAGTAAGGGCCCTGATCAAGTTCTTTTCTACTTTCGGCCTCCCTAAGATCGTACAAACGGATCAAGGTACCAACTTCCTTTCCGGAGTATTCGAACAGGTGTTAACATCACTGTCGATATCTCACAAGAGCTCACAGCTACTGGCACCGGAGCCGCAATAGTGGCCACAAGGGGCGCACTGTGTGTCTCAGACTGGACATCTCCTCTAGGATAGTACCGTTTTAACATATTAATATGACTCTGGTTTTCCGTCTTCTATCAGGGGTTCTGACAACATAGTCGGTAGTACTCAATCTCCTGTCAATGGTGTAAGGTCCTGAGAAACGAGCACTCATAGAAGTACCAGGAATTGGCAATAACACTAAAACCAGGTCACCTGATTTTAGATAGCGAACGTGGAAGTGTCTTCTTATCGAACTGCCGTTTCATATCTCGTTGTGCAACAGAGAGACTCACCCTAGCGATACTGCAAGCTTCGTGCAGTCGTTCTCGAAAGCGACTCACATAGGACAGCAGGTTTCGCTGGGTGGGCGAACTCTCGCCCGTTAGCTGATCCTTTAACACTCTCAAAGGGCCTCTCACGGTGTGACCAAATACCAGCTCTGCGGGACTAAAACCCAGTGACTCTTGCACTATTTCTCTTACTGCAAATAGAGCCAGGGGAACGCCTTCATCCCATTCCCTACCGCTCTCCATAACGTACTTGCGCAACACCGACTTAAAGGTCTGATGCCATCTTTCGAGTGCTCCCTGAGACTCAGGGTGATAAGCACTGGAGATCCTGTGAGATATCG
>PIJE02001825.1:22074-57074 GCA_002895965.2 Coryphaenoides rupestris
AAAAGAGAGAGATGAGACAGGAAGAATATGGAGAATTGGATGCTTGCGCTAGCCACTCCTGACCGCCAGAGCTCTCTCTAGCATGCTGGTGTTTTGCGTGTTGCGTGCGGCCCCTTATGGGGTATAAAGAGAGCCGTGGGTCCTAAGTCACGAACCAATCAAGGCCCGTGCTGGCGCCTCAGTGTAGAGGCGAGATAGAGACGCTGCAGTGCTTTCAGAGGGGGTGCTACGGAAATGCATCGACGAGCCTATGCATACGAGGAAGTACGGCATATAGGAAGGCTCAGATCCTTAGCATCTCATCTCGCAGAGCCTGGCCTCCATCACCGACACCATCATCAGGAAGTACGGCACTCACTTCCTGCTCTCCGCCACCCTCGGAGGTAAATCACGGACGGCGGCTCCACCGCACGGTGTCGTGGATGTCGGGGCGCGCCGATGTGTCACTTCACGTTCCGCTTGATCATGTGACTTGTTAACCTGCTTGGATTAGCATTTTGCCGCGTGTGTGTGTGTGTGTGTGTGTGTGTAGCGAGTCGTTTGTAGATCTATATTTCAATCACATCCTCCTTGTGATCTTCCTCAATGTCGTTTTTTTTCCAATTTCCATGTCCCAATTATGGAGCGGTGATCATGTCTCACGGTGTGTGTCTTGATCATTTGGATGTTATGTTGTCTGTTTATTTGTGACTGTTGTGGAATGAAATTAATGAATATCCAAAAATATGCAGTCGTAACAGAACGGGAATGCAGTCTGACCCTGGGTCGTGTAATTCAGGTATCAGCTCAGCCCCTTTATCCGGCTGGCGGCTTAAGTTGCCCCAGTACGTGGATTTATGGTGTGAGAGAGAAAACGGTAGCCCACCTAAGTACCTAAATCTGCTTAATTTGTACATTGATCTTGTTATCTAATCTCTTGCTGTGTGTGTGTGTGTGTGTGTGTGTGTGTGTGTGTGTGTGTGTGTGTGTGTGTGTGTGTGTGTGTGTGTCGTGTGTGTGTGTGTGTGTGTGTGTGTGTGTGTGTGTACGGGTGTGTTTCGTCTCTCTTTTTTTCTTTCTGTGAATGTGTGTGTGTGTGTGTGTGTGTGTGTGTGTGTGTGTGTGTGTGTGTGTGTGTGTGTGTGTGTACGGGTGTGTTTCGTCTCTCTTTTTTTCTTTCTGTGAATGTGTGTGTGTGTGTGTGTGTGTGTGTGTGTGTGTGTGTGTACGGGTGTGTTTCGTCTCTCTTTTTTTCTTTCTGTGAATGTGTGTGTGTGTGTGTGTGTGTGTGTCGCTTGCGTGCGGGACTTCTTTTTCCCCCAAAAGGGGAGGAGTCTCTCATGATCTTCGTGGACAAGCGGCGGCTGAGCAAGATGGCGGCGGAGGCGGCCCCCGACGCCAACGGCACGGCGATCACCCTGGAGGCCCTGCACCAGCTGGCCGCCTCCTACTTCATCGACAGGGAGAGCACCCTGCGCAAGCTGCACCACATCCAGATCGCCTCCACCGCCATCAAGGTATCTAGAGCCGCCCGACCGCCTACACTCTGGCGATGCTTCGATGACAAAATAATGAAGGTCTGCATTGTAAAGCGCTTCTTTATCAATTCTATTTTATGAAGTTGACATTTTACAAAAGAATTATGAATTATTAAGTATTATTATTTTAATAAATATGTATAGTAATATAATAATAGTAATAATATAGTTGTTAATCAAATCGTTTTACGTGTTATAGAGGCTATTCTGTGGGGATATGAACTCAGGTGCGCCTTGAGATTTTGGCTCACTTTTGGTGTACCTTGGGCACAAAAAGTTTATAAAGCAGCGGTCTACAGGGGATGAAGGTCAAATCCAAGAGTTGTGAAGAGAGAGAGAGAGAGAGAGAGAGAGAGGGAGAGAGAGAGAGAGAGAGAGAGAGAGAGAGAGAGAGAGAGAGAGAGAGAGAGCGAGAGAGAGCGTCAGTGGCCAAAAATAGTCCCCTCCCTCGCTTTGTTTCTCTGCCCCTCGGGAAGGGTTACGTTTCACGCACCTGCGATTGACAGGCAAGACGGATGCTCACCGAACCAATCACGGGGGAAGAGAGGCCGTGATTGGTCAGAAATGAGCCGGGGGGGAGAGGTTGAACGTCTAAATGGTCTCATACAGAGGCGGTCGAGCGGAACCGTCATCTCCTCACAGAGCGGTTCAGCACACTAATAGCTGAAAGGATCGGCCAAGGCCCTTTTTTGCCTGACGAATGACTCTAATAATCGCCCTCTCAGATCTTAAGCGTACAGCGGGCCCTTTAATACCGGAGGGCCACAGAGTTGCAATCACAAAGTCGGATTCAATTCAAAGTCGCGATCGTGTATTCGAGGGAGTTATACGTTGAGCTTTCAGATGAACGATTCGGTTTAATCAAGTCAGACGAGGTAATTACCCGTTGCCCACTACAACGGTGAAGTGGTCAACACGATATCACAAGACCAGGATCTCCGGTGGCCGGTCACTGGCTAGGAACCCTCCGGAGATCCTGGCCAGGCCAGTGTTCCGCTGGAAGATGAACACCAGAACCTTGCGGATGCGGAGGAGATGGCCGACGTTTTGTTTGTCCGTGAATTCATCTCGTTGATAGCTCTGTTTTTAGACCACAGTTAATGTGCCAGCTATAATTCAAAAAGAAAAAAAAAGAAAGAAACATCCTGAAAAAAAAAAAAAGATTGCAGTGATACTGGTCTGCGTCAGCAACATTAAAACTTAACACACAAAAAAAATGCATTACCGCCGGATTTTAAGCGACAGAAACAAACATTCTGCCTCACTTAATACAATGTGGAAAGTGCCAGTGTTTTTATTTTATACCAGTATATATATATATTTTTTTACTCCAGTGTTTTATTTCATTTTGTACCATAACACCATTGATTTATCGATCCGAAATGCCGCAGAGCTGAGTTGTACCGACATCTTAAATCCCAGCAAATTGAAGTACAAAGCACTCTTGGAGGAAACGTTTTAATAGATTTTGTTGTTTTTTCTTTCACACTTGTAGTTCAGGGCAACGTCAATTTTGTCAGAAATGATCTCGTTCGACAGATTTCCTCGCTCGTTCGGAGGACTTATTAGGTCATCCCGCCATCGATTTGTTCGCACAGCTCGACGGCAAATACGACCGCTGCGCTGTGATTGAGTTCTGAAGTCGTTAGCGCCGCGTTCAGGTGATCACGAGGTCGTTAGCGCCGCAATCCATCAATCGCTGATGACGGATATTTGTCTTTGACGGGGCGACCGCGGGGGGCTAATAAGAGATTTTGTGTTTTAACGTGAAGAAACGACAATGAAATGAACATTTTCCGCATCGGACTTCCACGTGTGGCATTTACAAACGGCCGTGGCTTTGACAGAAAGGTGACCTCCGACGAGACGCCGGCGTAACCTTTCGTGTCTCACCTTGGTCGGCTAAAGGCATCGGCTCTGGGTTCTGGGTTCTGGCCCGCCCAGCACCATCTGGGAAACAAACTTCTGACGTAGACACACACACACACACACACACACACACACGCACACACGCACACACACACACAACCGTACGGCCCGTAATGGTATCTCGTGCATATCAAAACATTCTTGTATATCATCCCCGGCATCTTTCCGCGGCCGCTACCTCCGGAGCCCCCCGTTCATTCATCACTCTGTCGGTTGTTATCACGGCGAAATTAATTGAGGTGGATGAGTTTGCCCTTCGCACCGGCGGCACGACGTGTTCATTCCGCGGAGAGTTTCTTCTGCGAGGCCGTTTTTTTTCGCTGTTCACTCCAGCGGCTACGAGCGCTCGCGGCGGAAGCCAAGGAAATACATACGTTATAAAAAAACATAATAAAAGGGATGGAAACGAACATAATGGCAAAAAGCAAGATGGCCGTGGCGTGCCGTGATGTTACACTGCTGTGGTTTTTGTGATGTGCTCCAATGTGTATCCCTGCTGAAATTAGATGAGATGTACACTACATACATACATACACACATACATACATACATACACACATACATACATACATACATACATACACACATACATACATACATACATACACACATACATACATACATACACACATACATACATACATACACACATACATACATACATACATACACACATACATACATACATACATACATACATACATACATACATACATACATACATACATACATACATACATACATACAAACTGGCGCTCGGCGGCCCGGTGAATACTGAATAGGAGAACAGCCACTTTGGAGGTGCTGGAGTACATATCGCTGTGTTGAGTTATTCAGACTAACGATAATGTGAGGATGCACACATTCATGACAATAATTACCACTGTGGTTCTCTAAGCCCACTAAAATCAACGGGAATACATGAACCACTGTCTTTCAAATGCAAATGAAATGAAGAAATCAAACGGGACAGGAATACCAATGGCAAATTATTGTACACACTGGAAATAATGAAGATAGTGCGGGAACGTCATCGGAGGTGCTACCACCATGTATGTATGTGTGTGTGTATGTATGTATGTATGTATGTATGTATGTATGTATGTGTGTGTGTATGTATGTATGTATGTATGTATGTATGTGTGTATGTGTGTATCGTCGGTGGGGAGATACTACCAAGGTGTACGGTACAAACAGTGTAAGAAAATCACAAGCGACACATCAAACACACGGATCGCACATCAACAAAGAAACACCACAGAGATACATCAACCGACTGAAGACGACGTTCGCGAGGAAGGCTCGATATCGAAGTCTTCATCAAAACCGCCGGTGGAAATGTTTCATCCGTCCAACACACTGATCTTTGTTTCATCCACAACCTGAAAGCATTAACTTCTCTTCAAACATAACACTTCTCTTTTTTTATCCATTGATCCAAACGGCACAAGCGAAAAAATGAAACCGATATCAGGCACATTATGAGCAAACATTGGAGGAAAAAGCTTTTTTTGTTTGCGTCAGCAGAACACGTTATAAAATACAAAATATAAAATACAGAATATAGATAAACTACGGCATTTGGAGGAGTTGCGAAATGGCTTCGACTTGTTTCATTTGGGAAACTGCTTACCACACTTTGTAGGATAGCTTACTTCAGCCATCACTCAACATCTTGTCCTGTGTGCGTGCGTGTGTGCATGTGTAAACTGTGTGTGTGTGTGTGTGTGTGTGTGTGTGTGTGTGTGTGTGTGTGTGTGTGTGTAAGTGTGTGTGTGTGTGTGATGAAAGCGACTCCTCTCTCGTTGAATTTGTCAGAGTTTGGGTTTTTTCCCGCATAAATTAGTGAGGCAAGCCTCCCTGATGAAGCGTGTTTTAAATACAATTCACAACCGTCTCGGAGTCTAGGAACATACGATTTTATGTTCGTATTCGTATTTTATTCTATTCTATTCTATTCTATTCTTCTATTCAGTTTCAAAGTTATGACATTTACATATTATGGATGCAATGAAGTATTGCATTATTTTCTTGGATTTATTCTAGTTTGTTTCAATCACACGTGGCAATTAATCAACTTAACATACAACAGGCTTAGCTTATATCAAATCACATAATGGGTGATCTACTATTTGTTTGTTTCAAATGAGAAAGGTTTACACTTGATTACATTTTTAAGTGGACTTGAGTACGTTAATGTGCTTATAAGCGTACTCTTTGTGAGGATATGCAAAGTGGCTGATTGATAGCTTCAGCGCACAAACTAAGCGGTGCGGCGGAACGCTAGCAACACCGGCGGTATCCCCGACGCCGTAGCACCTCAGCTAAATGAAGTCGTTTGTAATAATGAGAAGGGCAGCCAAAAAAAATAAAGTTAAACTTCTCTTAAACACTCCCGCTACCGCTCAGCCAGGGGCTTGTGTAAAATCTGCTATAAATATCTTATAGCATACATAACTCTGTTCTCTCCAGTATATGTTTTTATTTTAAAAAAAGGAAAAAAAGCAAAATATGAAATAGGTCATTCGAGATTCTCCGGAATTTGTGATATATAATAGAAACAAAATATAAAGAGCCTTCAGCTCATCGGATTGCAGGTTTTTTCCACCCAACAAACACCACAGGCATTTTAACACATCTAAATATAAATACATGAATAAATGCAAACTATATTCGATGTAGTTTTAGAAACGTGTCAACTGGGATGCAACATGGTCAACTTGGCTCAGCGTTACATGCATTTTTCCTTCGATGATTTTTCCCTTGACTGTGTTTAACTTTGATCAAATGATCGGTTTGAACTCTATCTTCAGAAGTTATTTATTGGAATTGTACAACTGATATAAGTAGACTCTCCGCCCACCGAGTCAGAAGCGGTTTCAGACACCAGGCGAGCACCTCGTGGAAAAGGACCTTGTAGGTCAAAAGATGACATTTCAGGTGTTGTTTTGTGCTTGATAGGATGGGTGGCACTAAACGGTGCGCCGAGGTTTTGAGCAGGTGCTGGAGGTGCTGGAGGTGCTGGAGGTGCTGGAGGTGCGGACACGTGGCCGTAAGAACAACACTGCACGGCACCACCGGGTGTGAGAGCTCCCACTGACAATAACGCTTTTGGATAATGAGGCACAGGCTACATCTTGGTGAGAATGGGACAAGTTAGGGCGGCAGTAGCTCAGGAGGTAAGAGCGGTTGTCTGGCAACAGGAAGGTTGCTGGTTCGATCCGGGCTCCGCCTAGCTAGTGTCGAGGTGTCCCTGAAACTGCTCCTGACGTGTTGGTTGTTACCTTGCATGGTTGGCACCGCCGTCGGTGTGAATGTGTGAATGTGAGGCAAACTGCGAAGCACTTTGGATAAAATTGCAATATAAATGCAATCCATTTAGTTTGACAGATATTGCGGTTGAAATATGATTCGCTACTGGTGATCATTTTTTTTGCATCACAATTTGAATTTTCATTGAAAAAAAGTATTAAGATTATGATATGAAATGTTTGGGGGGTCTGTACCAAAACAAACATGTTCTCTTACATCCGGAGGAAAATAATGTGTAGGCCAGGGCATCTCTGCAGTAATTAATGTATATTATGCATTTACATTTACACATTTTATCCTTATCCAAAAATAGCTTTGGATGATTGCACTTGGCCATATTGCGATTTGTTATTCTTCGATGATTCTCTAATTGTTCATCCCCGGTGACCCGTGCGCCGTTTTCGGTCGATCGCACGAAGGCCTCACAAAAAATCCTGTCTCTTGGCTTTTCTTTTTTTCTTTTCTCTTTCCTCTACGATCAGGAATCTCTCTCTTCTCTTCTCTTCTTCTTCTTCTGCTGTTTACCAGGCCACTCGCGCTCTCATCTGTACGCCCGCTCCAGATTGACAGAGTTGACGGCAAGGGAACGCGTTCAAACTCCCAGCGACATTACCACAAAATGTTCTCGTAATGACATCTCCCCAGTCCCAGTCCCGGTTCTCTTTGAAAAATGTTGGAGAGACGGCACCGGGTTTGTGTAAGCTCAGAGCAAGTCAAAAGAAACCACATTAAGACCGTTAACACAGGAACTTCACCGACCCACCCACGCAAAAAACAAGTTGTTGGTTGTGTTCTTCTCATTAGCATAAGTTCATAAGCTCCAGATGATGACAGATATTTCCCAGAGAGTGCGGATGGGGCCGATTTATCACCAGAGTTTACGCCGCTTTTAATTGCAAATCGCACATTTGAATGTCAGTTTGATTTTTCGCACTTACATTTTCACACCGCCACTCACACACGCACGCACACACCACACACACACACACACACACACACACGCACACACACACACACACACACACACACAGCATACACACACACACACACACACACACACACACACACACACACACACACACACACACACACACACACACACACACACACACACACACACACACACATAGACACACACACACACACACACACACACACACACACACACAACACACACACACACACACACACACACACACACACACACACACACACACACACACACACACACACACACACACACACACACACACACACACACACACACACACACACACACACACACAACGAGGGACAATACAAGTGTTTGAAGGGGCACCTCGAAAGGATTTCCCCCCTATCCCCCCCCCCCCCCCTCCCTTTCCCTCAAACCGGTGGAAAAAAAAAAAAAAAAAAAAAAAAGCGAGGATTCTCACCTCTCCCTCAGCGTGATCACCGTGGGCTGCGTCCGACACCTCTTGCTGAGCACGAAGAGCTTCCGGACGACGCGGCGAGCCTTGCCCACGAGCTGCTGGGCGCTGAGCTCCAGCTGCTTGTAGCGCTGGTGCACGGCCGGCTCCGTCCGCCACAGGTACTGGATGGCCGACGTGTTCAAGGCGTAGAAGGTGGGGAGCTTCCGGACAAAGTTCTGGAACTCGTCTAAAGGGGGGGGGGAGGAAGCGGACGTGTGAGAGGGGCGGACATCCTGCAGACGACTAATTGAATGTTCCTCGAGGTCATTTCCGTCTCCGCGGTGAATGCCGACTCAAGTTAACCACAACACTTGGCTTACGTGGGATGACCACATTAGTCCACGAGGCAACGAGGCACAGTGCTATTAATTGTGCTAAAGTGCTATTAATTGACACGTATGCTAATTGAGGGGGTGGACAAAAAGTGCTGTGCTTACTTTGAGTTAAAAGGAGTTTTTCTCCTATTTACTCGATTTTATTAACGGCCAACAGAGTTGCCAAAGCACAGTGTGCACATCTCTGTGCACAGCAGAGAGGGAAAAGGACCAGTGGTTACTGGCGAGGCACATCTCTGTGCACAGCAGAGAGGGAGAAAGGACCAGTGGTTACTGGCGAGGCAGAGTGCAGAGAGAGGACATTCCAAGTCTGCTGCTGGGCTGCATTCAACACAGGAAAACACTGCACTTCCAGGGGATCAATTCAATCACAATATCACCAGCGAGATGATTTACGATCCGGATCGATTCGAGCACATCCCTAATGAACAAAAACCAACGAGCTGTTATCACAATATCACCAGCGAGATGATTTACGATCCGGATCGATTCGAGCACATCCCTAATGAACAAAAACCAACGAGCTGTTTGGTGATTAGCGGAAAAAAAACGATCGCACGGTAATCTGACGACACACACAACACCTATTTCCGGCCATCCCCGCTTCCCTGGCAAATTAATCCCGGCGTATTAGATCTGACATTGAAACGAAGCATGATATTAAAGCCCGTGGACGTGACCGGTCCGGCGCTCCCTTTTTGAAGGTCCTACGACTTTAATTTAGAGATATTTAATTGATCGGAGAACTCATAATAGGTTCGCGGTCGTGGGAGCCGAGGGGCCGGCGGCATTAGAGCGACGCCTCATGACTCACTCTCAAATTAGACGGAGTAGCACATTTACACCTCGGGTGGAGTCTCAGCGCTCGGCTGGACTTTAAGGCCCCAGTTTACTCAGCACAACGAGAGGCCATTTGGAAAGGCAGACACAGCAGACTCTGATTCAGAACACCGTTTTAGGAAGATTGATGAGTTACAGGAGAAGAGTTTATCTCAACCATGAAGCCAGGTCATATATATAGTCAATGCAGGGGCAACTATTGATTCAAGACCTGATCAAATGTGTGTCTTGGTGTGTTGTGTGTAGACACTGTTATCCAAAGCGACTTACAAAGAGTGCATTTGTTGAAGGAGACAGCAATATATCACTGTGGTACATGAAGATAAGAATAGAGCAGGTTTCAAGCATTCATAATTGCAAGGCTAATAGAATGAGTTTCATAATTGCCAGGTTGCCTGCATAATAGCTGGGATAAGAGCAGAAGTGCAATTCTGAGCACGTTACCGACATCTAAGAACACACATTCCTGCAAACAGCACTTTGGTCGACGGAATAACGACACACATTCTTTGGTTACTGACTCTCTGTTATCGGGCCAAAAGGTACGGCGATAACACAGGGTTACTCTTGACTGAATAGAAAAATAAGCTAATCTGATGAATTCCTGTCGACGTCTTGTCTCAAACCCGCCGCACTATGAGCAGCGACCCAGCGCCTTCCAACGCCTGACAGTGCAGCGCACGCGTCCTGCAGGCTTGTCACCGCTTCGCTCTCCGGATTATTTTGGGTTGGGCTCCTACCGACAATACACGTCTGTCTTATAACCAAGATGTATGCCTGTCCATATGCCATTGGTATACCTATATTGGGCTTGCGTTAATTTATCTATTTTTTCGTCCCAGTGGCTTAGGAGGTGGAGTGCTTGTCTGCCGACCGGCTGGTTGCCGGTTCGATCCCCCGGTGCCACGCCGGCCTAGCTAAGTGTCGAGCTGTCCCTGAGCAAGACGCCGAACTTTTAACGGCTCCCCATGAGCTGGCTGTTGTCTTGCGCGGATGACACACCGCCGGCCCGTCAGCGTATGAATGTGTGCATGACTTGGGTGAACTGGTGAACGTGAGGCACTGTGAAGCACTTTGGATAAAAAGTGCTCTCTCAACGCATTCCATTTCCATGTAATATTTAGTCCCATTGAGTTCGAGGAACTCCTTCGCAAGGAAGAACCGCTCATATGCATGATTTACCTTCACATTCATAACATGCATCTATTTCACAAACCGTCGACGCGCTCTTTACAGGAGACTCTTTTAATTCTCCACCGCAAAACATATTTCGCAGCAATCTAACACCTTAATCTTGTGCGATAACGACAGTCAGTACGGGTGGCGGACATCACATTGCAGCCAAATGAGTTCAGAACCACTGGGAGCTGTTCTAATTTAATAGTAAGAGAGAGAGAGAGAGAGAGAGAGAGAGAGAGAGAGAGAGAGAGAGTGGGTGCTCCAACTTTTACTCATCAAATCGTAGATTTCCCAAATCACATCATTCCTACATTCAGACCCGCTCCTTCACGTGCTGTTTATACACGCAGATCCATCACATCACTGAAATGAGATGCACTCCCAATGTCGCTTCAAGTTATAAAAAAAAGAAGAAGTGTGCAGTAATGATGTGGGCATGGTAAATGGTGTGTAGTGAAGTATAATATATCTATAATAAAAGTTACTGCAGCCGGCGTTTTATAATATATACAGAAATATATAGAAATCACTGTTTATCTTAGCTGCAGATAGAAATCGGCGCAAAAGGGGTCTACTGTATGAAATATTAAGTGGCTGACTTAATGCCCGAGATTGGAACATTGTTATTTAATTAATGGAGAGCAAAAATGAACCCTCACAAGCCATTAAGCACAGTCTACTCTGACTGGTAAATGAGCTCAGGACTGAACATTCGCCCGACGCATGTATGAAAGTAGTTTAACCGCGGAGGGGGTATTTTAACATGGTTAACCCCACATCAGTCCGACTAAATGAATAAATTATGAGCGAATAAAATCACCTTGACATGTCAATGCGTCCGTTCGTTTGGCGGCCCTGCCACGCTGCAGTCGCTCATTCAAGTGGATGGAGACAAATAGGGGAGTACTCGTGCATTATACTCACGCTATCCAACTCTAGAATAATAATAACAATACAACTACTGCTACTACTACTACTACTACTACAGTACTAATGCTACTCACAATAATCGTTCTTCATAAAGCTCTCTTCAACAATTTCTCAACAGCAGTAAAACATAAGGAAGCGAATGTGCAAAACCAAAACACAAGAAAATCAGAATGACTCACTCTGTGTGTGTGTGTGTGTGTGTGTGTAAAAATATATGATGACATCATAATATATGTTTTGACTGACCCGATTCCTCAAAGTCCTGGTTGGCCGCGGCCCACGAGTCCCTGAGGTGCACCAGGCCGGCCTCCATGGCGCGGAGGTCGACCTCGGGGCAGTTGCACCTGGGGTACTCGGCGCTGCACTCGCACCAGCAGTCGTGGTTCCGGCACACCAGCTGTCCCTCCTCGTTGCAGCCGATGTAGCTGAGCGCCGCCTGCACGAAGCGCGCCCGGAGGTGCTCCGGCAGGATGGCCTGCAGGCCTGCGGCGAGGGCAAGAGGGCACGAAGGATGAGGAGAAAGAGGAAGAGGAGGAGGACGAGGGGGAGGAGGACGAGGAGGAGGAGGACGAGGAGGAAGAGGAGGAGGAGAGGGACCGAAAGGACAAACACATGTGAGAGCACTGCTGTGAGGGGTGGATACAGTCGACGGGGAGATGTTTTCGCTTTGTTACGGTGGTCCCTTTAAAAGGTTCTTTGGATGGTATTTTTTAGTGGGGTCTCCCAGAGTGTTGCACACCAGCGTTGTCAATAATTGATGGATGGCACTGATATCTATTCTGTTCTCATCATATGCTTGACTTCAGATTCAATAGGCTCCCATCCATTTAGATGTGTTTTTGTTTTTTTTTGCGCTTTGTGGGTTTCAGCACGTTCAGCTCCGAGTCGTAATGGCCTGGGATTCACATCAAAACTCAGCACACACAGCAAGAGAGAAAGAGGCGGGAAAAAAATGAAAAAAATGAGCCAAAGAGGCGGGAAAAAAATGAAAAAAATGAGCCAAAGAATGGAAGCTAACAGATTGAAGCTAAATTAATTCTGACATTCCAGTGGCGCCATTATGGACTTTATAGGAGAACATGCGCTGTGACAATTCAATCAGAAATTGTGTGGGTTCAATTATGTATAGCCGACCTTGCAAATGAATCTTGTTTTCGGGGCTCTGAACCAGAACGGAACTGACAGAGTCGAGGTTGTCATAGTTACTGCATCCGAGAGGGCCGGTCCTTGTTTCCGTCACCTAAAAGAAAATGAAGAAGACCGCAGAGGAGAAGAAGATGAAGGGAGGTGAAGAAGAGATGAGGCACGAGGCAGATTACAGTCGTCTGTACTGTGATAGGAAGCCCACTGACGTCGTTACTACAGTGTAAATATCAGAGGGCGTGGCCGAACTTCAGCGTCAGTACGGCCGGTGGTGAAGAGTATATATCACGACTCGGCTGTTGTATGGTACCGCTTTGTGTCTCGGTGTCGGAGAATTTGCGTTGGGTTCAGGGGGGCTTACAAACCCCCCCCCTAGTGGCCGTAGCCAAAAAATCATGTCGGGATTGAAATATATATCAATGTAATGTAACGCCTTGCTCTATAATAATTGCTGGTTCGACGAGCTACGTGTCAAGGTGCCCTTGAGCAAGACGCCTAACCCCTACCTGCTCCTGACGTTGTCGATTGTTACCTCGCACGGTTGGCACCGCCGTCGGTGGATGTGAGGCAACCGTCAAGCGATTTCGGATAGAAGCGCCGCGTGAATGCCATCAATTTACCGTTTACCGTCCTGCTATCCTGTTTGTCTGATGCCGTTGTGTTTGTCTGAGGCTGGTTTTGTCCAATTACGTGTCGAGACAACTTTTTTGTCTGAGGCTGCCTTGTCCAACAACTTTTTGTGCGATGGCATCTTCTTTGACAATGAAAACGATGTGTACGCCACGCATTATGTTTACACGGAGAGAGAGAAGAACAATCTGAGAATGCGTGGGAGACGGAGAAACTTGGCTGGTTGGTTTGATACAACCGGGATTCATTCTCAAACCGAGCAGCCTCGTCGGAGCAACACGTCGCACATTACCCGTCATTACGGCACCGACGAGGGCGCTCATCTCATTTTGGGATAACGACTTTGTGAGTGAGAGAGGTGCGGTCTGAGTTGTGACAGATTCCTGGAGTAAAACACGGCGGCACGGCGCGCTGATCACCGCTCTCCGCTCGACGTTCACCCGCAGAACGCCGCGCTCTATAAATGGACTTGACTGGATTATGGGCCGAGCGCGGCGACAATAATAACGGCAAGTGTCGACGTTCAAATACAAACATCAGAGCCAATCAAAACGGTCTGCAGGGCCGCCAAACGAACGGACGCATTGACATGTCAAGGTGATTTTATTCGCTCATAATTTATTCATTTAGTCGGACTGATGTGGGGTTAACCGTGTTAAAATACCCCCTCCGCGGTTAAACTACTTTCATACATGCGTCGGGCGAATGTTCAGTCTCGAGCTCATTTACCAGTCAGAGTAGACTGTGCTTAATGGCTTGTGAGGGTTCATTTTTGCTCTCCATTAATTAAATAACAATGTTCCAATCTCGGGCATTAAGTCAGCCACTTAATATTTCATACAGTAGACCCCTTTGCGCCGATTTCTATCTGCAGCTAAGATAAACAGTGATTTCTATATATTTCTGTATATATTATAAAACGCCGGCTGCAGTAACTTTTATTATAGATATATTATACTTCACTACACACCATTTACCATGCCCACATCATTACTGCACACTTTTCTTTTCTTTTAACTTGAAGCGACATTGGGAGTGTATCTCATTTCAGTGATGTGATGGATCTGCGTGTATAAACAGCGTGTGAAGGAGCGGGTCTGAATGTAGGAATGATGTGATTTGGGAAATCTACGATTTGATGAGTAAAAGTTGGAGCACCCACTCTCTCTCTCTCTCTCTCTCTCTCTCTCTCTCTCTCTCTCTCTTACTATTAAATTAGAACAGCTCCCAGTGGTTCTGAACTCATTTGGCTGCAATGTGATGTCCGCCACCCGTACTGACTGTCGTTATCGCACAAGATTAAGGTGTTAGATTGCTGCGAAATATGTTTTGCGGTGGAGAATTAAAAGAGCCTCCTGTAAAGAGCGCGTCGACGGTTTGTGAAATAGATGCATGTTATGAATGTGAAGGTAAATCATGCATATGAGCGGTTCTTCCTTGCGAAGGAGTTCCTCGAACTCAATGGGACTAAATATTACATGGAAATGGAATGCGTTGAGAGAGCACTTTTTATCCAAAGTGCTTCACAGTGCCTCACGTTCACCAGTTCACCCAAGTCATGCACACATTCATACGCTGACGGGCCGGCGGTGTGTCATCCGCGCAAGACAACAGCCAGCTCATGGGGAGCCGTTAAAAGTTCGGCGTCTTGCTCAGGGACAGCTCGACACTTAGCTAGGCCGGCGTGGCACCGGGGGATCGAACCGGCAACCAGCCGGTCGGCAGACAAGCACTCCACCTCCTAAGGCCACTGGGACCAAAAAATAGATAAATTAACGCAAGCCCAATATAGGTATACCAATGGCATATGGACAGGCATACATTATAAGACAGTCGTGTATTGTCGGTAGGAGCCCAACCCAAAATAATCCGGAGAGCGAAAGCAATGACAAGCGTGCAGGACGCGTGCGCCGCGCTGTCAGGCTGTGCTGCTGCTCATAGTGCGGCAGGTTTGAGACGAGACGTCGACAGGAATTCATCAGATTAGCTTATTTTTCTATTCAGTCAAGAGTAATCCTGCGTTATCGCCGTACCTTTTGGCCTGATGTTAAGTAACAGAGAGTCAGTAACCAAAGAATGTGTGTCGTTATTCCGTCGACCAAAGTGCTGTTTGCCGGAATGTGTGTTCTTAGATGTTGGTAACGTGCTCAAAATTGCACTTCTGCTCTTATCCCAGCTATTATGCAGGCAACCTGGCAATTATGAAACTCATTCTATTAGCCTTGCAATTATGAATGCTTGAAACCTGCTCTATTCTTATCTTCATGTACCACAGTGATATATTGCTGTCTCCTTCAACAAATGCACTCTTTGTAAGTCACTTTGGATAACAGTGTCTACACACAACACACCAAGACACACATTTGATCAGGTCTTGAATCAATAGTTGCCCCTGCATTGACTATATATATGACCTGGCTTCATGGTTGAGATAAACTCTTCTCCTGTAACTCATCAATCTTCCTAAAACGGTGTTCTGAATCAGAGTCTGCTGTGTCTGCCTTTCCAAATGGCCTCTCGTTGTGCTGAGTAAACTGGGGCCTTAAAGTCCAGCCGAGCGCTGAGACTCCACCCGAGGTGTAAATGTGCTACTCCGTCTAATTTGAGAGTGAGTCATGAGGCGTCGCTCTAATGCCGCCGGCCCCTCGGCTCCCACGACCGCGAACCTATTATGAGTTCTCCGATCAATTAAATATCTCTAAATTAAAGTCGTAGGACCTTCAAAAAGGAGCGCCGGACCGGTCACGTCCACGGGCTTTAATATCATGCTTCGTTTCAATGTCAGATCTAATACGCCGGGATTAATTTGCCAGGGAAGCGGGGATGGCCGGAAATAGGTGTTGTGTGTGTCGTCAGATTACCGTGCGATCGTTTTTTTTCCGCTAATCACCAAACAGCTCGTTGGTTTTTGTTCATTAGGGATGTGCTCGAATCGATCCGGATCGTAAATCATCTCGCTGGTGATATTGTGATTGAATTGATCCCCTGGAAGTGCAGTGTTTTCCTGTGTTGAATGCAGCCCAGCAGCAGACTTGGAATGTCCTCTCTCTGCACTCTGCCTCGCCAGTAACCACTGGTCCTTTTCCCTCTCTGCTGTGCACAGAGATGTGCACACTGTGCTTTGGCAACTCTGTTGGCCGTTAATAAAATCGAGTAAATAGGAGAAAAACTCCTTTTAACTCAAAGTAAGCACAGCACTTTTTGTCCACCCCCTCAATTAGCATACGTGTCAATTAATAGCACTTTAGCACAATTAATAGCACTGTGCCTCGTTGCCTCGCGGACTAATGTGGTCATCCCACGTAAGCCAAGTGTTATGGTTAACTTGAGTCGGCATTCACCGCGGAGACGAAAATGACCTCGAGGAACATTCAATTAGTCGTCTGCAGGATGTCCGCCCCTCTCACACATCCGCTTTCCCCCCCCCCCCCTCCCCCCCCCCCCCCTTTAGACGAGTTCCAGAACTTTGTCCGGAAGCTCCCCACCTTCTACGCCTTGAACACGTCGGCCATCCAGTACCTGTGGCGGACGGAGCCGGCCGTGCACCAGCGCTACAAGCAGCTGGAGCTCAGCGCCCAGCAGCTCGTGGGCAAGGCTCGCCGCGTCGTCCGGAAGCTCTTCGTGCTCAGCAAGAGGTGTCGGACGCAGCCCACGGTGATCACGCTGAGGGAGAGGTGAGAATCCTCGCTCCCCCTCCGCCAAACACTTTTATCATGTTTCCCTTCGTTTTCCGTGTGTGTGTGTGTGTGTGTGTGTGTGTGTGTGTGTGCGTGTGTTTCCCGGTGTGTGTGTGTGTGTGCGTGTGTGTGTGTGTGTGTGTGTGTGTGCGTACAGCTCTGTGGCACTGCGCGTGTGTGTGTGTGTGCGTGTGTTTCCCGGTGTGTGTGTGTGTGTGTGTGTGTGTACAGCGCTGTGGCACTGCGCATGTGTGTGTGTGTGTGTGTGTGTGTGTGTGCGTGTGTTTCCCGGTGTGTGTGTGTGTGTGTGTGTGTGTGTGTGTGTGTGTGTGTGTGCGTACAGCTCTGTGGCACTGCACGTGTGTGTGTGTGTGTGTGTGTGCGTGTGTTTCCCGGTGTGTGTGTGTGTGTGTGTGTGTGTGTGTGTGTGTGTGTGTGTGTGTGTGTGTGTGTGTGTGTGTGTGTGTGTGTGTGTGTGCGCGCGTGCGTGCGTGTGTGAGTGGCGGTGTGAAAATGTAAGTGCGAAAAATCAAACTGACATTCAAATGTGCGATTTGCAATTAAAAGCGGCGTAAACTCTGGTGATAAATCGGCCCCATCCGCACTCTCTGGGAAATATTTGTCATCATCTGGAGCTTATGAACTTATGCTAATGAGAAGAACACAACCAACAACTTGTTTTTTGCGTGGGTGGGTCGGTGAAGTTCCTGTGTTAACGGTCTTAATGTGGTTTCTTTTGACTTGCTCTGAGCTTACACAAACCCGGTGCCGTCTCTCCAACATTTTTCAAAGAGAACGGACCGGGACTGGGGAGATGTCATTACGAGAACATTTTGTGGTAATGTCGCTGGGAGTTTGAACGCGTTCCCTTGCCGTCAACTCTGTCAATCTGGAGCGGGCGTACAGATGAGCGCGCGAGTGGCCTGGTAAACAGCAGAAGAAGAAGAAGAGGAGAGAGAGCTTCCTGATCGTAGAGGAAAGAGAAAAAAGAAAAAAAGAAAAGCCAAGAGCCAGGATTTTTTCTAAGAGCCTTCGTGCGATCGACCGAAAACGGCGCACGGGTCACCGGGGATGAACAATTAGAGAATCAAATCAAATAATATCGAAAATCGCAAGTATGACCCGAGTGCAATCTCCAATCTCACAGTAGCTGCTATTTTTGGATAAGGGTAAAATGTGCAAATGTAAATACATAATATACATTAATTACTGCAGAGATGCCCTGGCCTACACATTATTTTCCTCCGGATGTAAGAGAACATGTTTGTTTTGGTACAGACCCCCCAAACATTTCATATCATAATCTTAATACTTTTTTTCAATGAAAATTCAAATTGTGATGCAAAAAAATGATCACCGGTAGCGAATCATATTTCAACCGCAATATCTGTCAAACTAAATGGATTGCATTTATATTGCAATTTTATCCAAAGTGCTTCACAGTTTGCCTCACATTCACACATTCACACACCGACGGCGGTGCCAAACCCGTGCGAGGTAACAACCAACACGTCAGGAGCAGGCCTTGCTCAGGGACACCTCGACACTCAGCGAGGCAGAGCCCAGGGGATCGAACCAGCAGCAACTCTTACCTCCTGAGCTACTGCCGCCCTAATTGCAATGTGGTTTTTTTTTCTTCACCATATGGTTCAGCCCTACTGGTTTGCCATATTAATTCCAAAGGTCCTTTTCCACGAGGTGCTCCCTGGCTCGCCTGGAGTCTGAAACCGCTTCTGACTCGGTGGGCAGAGAGTCTACTTATATCAGTTGTACAATTCCAATAGATAACTTCTGAAGATAGAGTTCAAACCGATCATTTGATCAAAGTTTAAACACAGTCAAGGGAAAAATCATCGAAGGAAAAATGCATGTAACGCTGAGCCAAGTTGACCATGTTGCATCCCAGTTGACACGTTTCTAAAACTACATCGAATATAGTTTGCATTTATTCATGTATTTATATTTCGATGTGTTAAAATGCCCGTGGTGTTTGTTGGGTGGAAAAAACCTGCAATCCGATTTTGTTTCTATTATATATCACAAATTCCGGAGAATCTCGAATGACCTATTTCATATTTTGCTTTTTTAAATAAAAACATATAGACTGGAGAGAACAGAGTTATGTATGCTATAAGATATTTATAGCAGATTTTACACAAGCCCCTGGCTGAGCGGTAGCGGGAGTGTTTAAGAGAAGTTTAACTTTATTTTTTTTGGCTGCCCTTCTCATTATTACAAACGACTTCATTTAGCTGAGGTGCTACGGCGTCGGGGATACCGCCGGTGTTGCTAGCGTTCCGCCGCACCGCTTAGTTTGTGCGCTGAAGCTATCAATCAGCCACTTTGCATATCCTCACAAAGAATAACTGCTTATAAGTACATTAACGTACTCAAGTCCACTTAAAAATGTAATCAAGTGTAAACCTTTCTCATTTGAAACAAACAAATAGTAGATCACCCATTATGTGATTTCGATATAAGCTAAGCCTGTTGTATGTTAAGTCGATTAATTGCCACGTGTGATTGAAACAAACTAGAATAAATCCAAGAAAAATAATATGCATCCATAATATGTAATAACTTTGAAACTGCAGTGATCAGATGAAATTACATCGTATGTTCCTGGACTCCGAGACGGTTGTGAATTGTATTTAAAACATGCTTCATCAGGGAGGCTTGCCTCACTAATTTATGCGGGAAAAAACCCAAACTCTGACAAATTCAACGAGAGAGGAGTCGCTTTCACACACACACACACACACACACGCACACACACACACCACACACACGCACACAGCCTAGTGTGTAGTGGCGTGGTGCCAGGCTCCAGGCTATCAGGACAAGATGTTGAGTGATGGCTGAAGTAAGCTATCCTACAAAGTGTGGTAAGCAGTTTCCCAAATGAAACAAGTCGAAGCCATTTCGCAACTCCTCCAAATGCCGTAGTTTATCTATATTCTGTATTTTATATTTTGTATTTTATAACGTGTTCTGCTGACGCAAACAAAAAAAGCTTTTCCCTCCAATGTTTGCTCATAATGTGCCTGATATCGGTTTCATTTTTTCGCTTGTGCCGTTTGGATCAATGGATAAAAAAAGAGAAGTGTTATGTTTGAAGAGAAGATAATGCTTTCAGGTTGTGGATGAAACAAAGATCAGTGTGTTGGACGGATGAAACATTTCCACCGGCGGTTTTGATGAAGACTTCGATATCGAGCCTTCCTCGCGAACGTCGTCTTCAGTCGGTTGATGTATCTCTGTGGTGTTTCTTTGTTGATGTGCGATCCGTGTGTTTGATGTGTCGCTTGTGATTTTCTTATACTGTTTGTACCGTACACCTTGGTAGTATCTCCCCACCGACGATACACACGTAAACACATGTTGACGCAATATTTACGTGTATCGTTGGAGGTAGATATCATAATTAACCCCTCTGTGACATTAAACGCATATTTCTCACTTCCCGCGAAGACATCCACGCCGGAGGGCAAGGGTCAAACGTTTTTTATGTAAATATAACGACAATGTTTGAATACATATTCCATCCTTTTGCGAGGCGCAGCCAGCCAGGCGATACTTCAACATTCTCATAAACGGGGAAAAAAAACGTTTTCCTGGAACAAAAAAAACATCTCCGGTGTCACGACGGCGTTCTGCCAAGTAAAAAAAAAAAAAAAGACAACAACCAAAAGCAACCAAAACAAAGGACCAAAAAAAACCCACTTTGCAAGCTATTGTAATCGTTTCTAAGCCACACACACACACACACACACACACACACACACACACACACACACACACACACCACACAATGTTTGCTCCCCCCCCAACCCCCCCCCCCCAACCCCCCCCCCCCCCCCCACTGCAGAATATCTGAAGCCAGAGCGCCGCGGGCCAACACATGTCATGTGGATCTGTGTGAAATGAGCTGACTGACTGTCAACAGCTTGTGTGTGTTGGCTCGCTCGCGCACGCGTGTTGCGCACGCCGCGTGCTAGCGCCAAACCTCCCCCCCACCCCGGACCACCACCCCGGACCACCCCCCCCCCCCCCCCCCCCCCGGACCACCCAGCATAGGTAGTGAGCAGACAGACACGGGGGGGGGGGATCTGTCCGAGGTGCTCGCTCGACAGCTCGACGGCAAAACCAAGTGGAAGGCTTTTTTTCTGTCATTCGCTTTTGTTTTAATGAGTGCAAACGGTCGTGTATGCACCTCCGTGTACATTTTGTGCGGAAATGTGTGTTTTTTCTGTGTGTTTGTGTGTGTGTGTGTGTGTGCGTGTGTGTGTGTGTGTGTGTGTGTCTGTGTGTGTTTGATTATCTCCCTCTCTCTCTCTGAAGGTTGCAAATGACAGTGTGTTGTTGTTGTTGTTGTTGACAATGGGTTTTTTTTGCAACAATTTGAATTAATCTCTCCCTGTCGGTCTTCTGTCTCTCTGTCCCCCCCCCCTCTCTCTCTCTCTCTCTCTCTCTCTCTCTCTCTCTCTCTCTCTCTCTCCTTATCATCTATCTCTGTTTCCTCTCTCTCTTACTCTCTCTGTCCCTCTCTCCATCACGCTCCATCTTTGCCTCTCTCTTTCGCTCTCTCTCTCTCTCTTTTTCATCTCTGTCTGTTTCATCTGTTTCCTCTCTCTCTCTCTCTCTCTCCCTCTCTCTATCTTTCTCTCTCCCTCGCTCTGTCTCTGGTTCATCTATCTCTCTATCTACATCTCTGTTTCCTCTCTCCCTCCATCTCTCTCTTCATCTCTCTCTCTCTCTCTCTCTCTCTCTCTCTCTCTTGCAGGCCCTTCAGCTACTGGCTGAGCTATGTGCTCTCCATCCTCTACTGCAGTGAGAACAGCCACCTGGGCTCCTACCTGGAGGAGACCCGGGGCTGCGCCTGCCCCTACGAGCACCTGTCGTGCCAGGGCGTGGTGCCCTGCTCGGTGGGCGAGGGCACCGGCTGCGCGTCCTGCTCCTACGAGAACCGCTCGCGCTGCGCCGCCTGCCACCCGGGCTACATGCTGAGCCAGGGCCTGTGCCGCGGCGAGGCGCCCGACTCCACGGACCACTACATCGGCTTCGAGACGGACCTGCAGGACGCCGAGCTGCGCTACCTGCTGGAGCGCCGCGACAGCCGCATCGGCGTGCACGGCATCTTCGTCAGCAACGACGTGCGGCTCAACAGCTGGTTCGACCCGTCGTGGAGGAAGAGGATGCTGCTGACGCTGAAGAGCAACAAGTACAAGAGCAACATGGTGCACATGCTGCTGGGCGTGTCCCTGCAGGTGTGCCTGACCAAGAACAGCACCCTGGACCCCCTGCTGTCGGTCTACATCAACCCGTTCGGCGGGAGCCACTCGGAGAGCTGGATCATGCCCATCGACCAGAACAGCTACCCCGACTGGGAGAGGACTAAACTAGACGGCCCCTTGGACTGCTACAACTGGACCTTAACGCTGGGCAACAAGTGGAAGACCTTTTTCGAGACGGTGCACTTTTACCTGCGCAGCCGGATCAAGGCGCCGGCGGCCAGCGGGAACGGCACCGTCTACTACGAGCCCCTGGACTTCCTGGAGCCCGGGCGCAACTTCGGCTACATGAAGATCAACAGCATCCAGGTGTACGGCTACAGCATGCACTTTGACCCCGACGCCATCCAGGACCTGATCCTGCAGCTGGACTACCCGTACACGCAGGGCTCGCAGGACTCGGCGCTGCTGCAGCTGGCGGAGATCCGGGACCGGGTCAACAGGCTGTCGCCGCCGGGGCCCCAGCTCCTGGACCTGTTCTCCTGCCTGCTGCGCCACCGGCTCAAGCTGTCCGCCGCGGACGTGCTGAGGATCCAGGCGGCGTTGCAGACGTTCAGCGCGAAGCAGCCCAACACGAGGGAATACGAGACGACCAAACTATGTAGTTAAAAGACAGTTGAGTATTAAGGGGAAGGCGGGCGGGGGGGGGGGGGGGGTGTGGGTTGGGGTATCCACAGTTGCACAGATGGCCGTTCAGTTGTCACCGCAATCCCCAATAATGTTGAACAGCGATTGGGAGATGGAGCTAAGAGGGGACATTTGCCGATTTGATGAGCTCACTGCCGTTTGCTAAGTCGCGGCAGAATTCGGTGGCTCGTGAGAATTTGTACGAGCGTGTTGTGTGTGAAGGAGGACATCCTTGGGTATCCGGCTCCCCCTTGTTTTTTTTTTCCCGTCATGATGAAATAAAATAACCTTGACCGTTACGAAGCTCGACCTTATCAACTTTATCATCACTTACAATGTTGCCTATGTGCTCCAGTTTGTAGACAATGCACAGAATTTTTAACCAGTTACTTATGTAAAAAAAAAAAAAAAAAGAAGCTTTTGCTGTTAAATATTATCCCAAGCAATGTGCTCATTTCACAATATAAATATTTTAAAACCAGCATGTTTTTATTCATTTTTTTATTTGCTTTTTTTTATTGATCACAATCATAATTCTGAGCATTTTTATGTTTTTGTATTTCATAACATGTACAGAGCAAAGGTGTTATTATTTCACGACCTTTCATTGTCCCATCGTAGAACATGGCAGACTTTTACATTTTGACAGAACAGCAATTTCATTCTTTTCAACGTATTTGTAAAAAAAAAAGAGCATCGGTATTGTATTCCTCAAGTTTCACGGACGATGAAGACGACACCTTAATCACAAGAGCCATGTTCCAGGCGCCCATATGTTACATGTGCTTTTATTTTTATAATACTGTCATTTGTGAAATAGCGGTTCCGAGCAATGTCTATAAAATGTACAAAACAGTTTGTTAATACACAAAAATAACATTTTTATGTGTGTTCTGTAAATAAATAAAAATTTATTATGTGACACGTATTAATTTTTTGCGTTCTTCTAAAAACCGCATTATGTTTTCATGGAACAATAGAAGGAAGATAAATGAGGAGAAACGTCCTACAAGGGAATAGTTAAATAGAGCGTGACAGTTTAATTTTACATTTTTGTCATTTGGCACAATACACATCTCTGGATGATACCTTTGAGGACGTCAAAATGAAGAGTTGTTTAATATATTAACATCAAAAATCCGATCTAACGTAGAAAAAAAAAAGCTAATCATCCGTTCCAGTGGACACCCATGGCAGCAATTTAAAGCTTGACGGCTCTCTCGCCGCCGCCGCCGCCGCCTTTCACGCAGCGACGTCGAAATTATAGCTATCTAGCTCCGTACAACTTGTATTTTCTTGCTCTTCCATATAATCATGGGTTATCTATTAACACACACCCCCCAATGTGAGGCTATTATTGCAGTCAAGGGAGATTTTTTCGACAAAAAGCTGAGACTGCCAAAAAATATCGAAAAATAATCTCCCCTCCGCATGTGAAAGAGTGGAGTTTGACAGAACGGGAAAAATATAACGGCGAACATTCTGCACATTGTGAAGTTGTGAGCACTTGGGTCACATCCGAGACACAACTTTAAATGGTTGAATGATTGAGTGGGCCTACAGGGTCACGGGGGTCGGCAAGGGGTCTGGCTGAGCATTGGTTGCTGTTGTTTGTGTGCGTTTATCGACGCAGAATGTACAAGCCGAGCGAGTGTTTCCATGTAAACACCGTGTCGGCGCGCCGCGTCCTCTTCCCTGCCAGCTTCGCTCCGCGCCTCGACCCCAATCGTCAAGAGGCGCCTGGAGAGTTTTTCTTCTCGAGTGGCTCGGCTGTGATTTTATTGCGGATGCGTTTGTGTTTTGTTGGAAGGTCCCGGAATCCTGTCTAAGACGTTAAATCACCGGCCGCTTGGCCTTCTGAGTCCAAGAGGGAAATTAAAGATGCAACACAGGCGTCTTTAGTTAACACTAACGTTGACAAGAATGGACAAAAGTGTTTGGAATACAAAATAAACGAAACAATAGTTTGTGAAGACTTGAAAGAGGCGTTCCGAATTATAAACTTTTATCAAATATAATTTGAGTATGCTTCTAACATTATAAGCTTCTCCGGGGACAGTAATACTTTGACATTTGCAACCCCTTGACTTTAATAGGAGAAACAAAGTGTTGTGTGTAACCTTTTATTTTCATTTATACAATTTCACTTTTGTCATCCTCATTTATTGCTGTTTCCATCCAAATAAAGCTGCTGTAGCTTGGAGTTAAGAGCAGAAAAACACTCTCCCTCCCTCCCTACGTCTCTCTGCCGTTGAGAAGTGAGTTACACTTCACCCACCCGTGATTGACAGGCAAAAAAAGGATTCTCCGAACCAATCAGGGAAGAGAGAGAGGGCCCCGATTGGTCAGAAATGAGCCAAGAGCGGACCTAAAATCGAAATTTAGCTCACGAGGCAGCAGCGGTCAACTTGAAAACAACTATTCCCACCGTGCAGTTCACTCAATAGCGGCTGACGGATGGCTATAACATTAACAGATTACACTCGATTAGCCCTTAAATCGTACCGACGGCAACCTTTAGGTCACCTGTGTTTGTCTCTTCTTGAACGATCAATTTAATAGTTTGTAACGCAAGCGGACATACGCTTGATTCTAATGGGGCCCTAACTAGAGTGGCTCCCCCAGGGCCCCCCCGCATTGCCTAACGACCTAATAGTGGCACTAAAAATATGTTATAAATATATCCGACGCGACAGTGAAACAGCCTTGAGTTCATGCAGATTCTGGTCAGTGAAGGTGACAGCATCCCCCCCCCCCCCCCCCCCCTCAATATCAACATTATCACATCACAAGATGAGCGTGTCTTGAGCGTCCAATCCCTTGGAGGAAAACCCCCCCATGTGACACACTTTATGTAGATGGGGGGTGGAGCAAAATGCCCCGTGTGTGTGTGTGTGTGTGTGTGTGTGTGTGTCAGGGGGGGGGAGGGGGCGGGGACACACACATCCTGGGGGGACAGGTGGTCTGTGACATTGAATAAATGTAATTAGCGGGGGTCAGAAAACACAAAACACATATCCGGCTGTGTGTATCCCGAACGACGGAGCGAATGGGAAGAAGGCTCTTTTGCGCGGTAATGGACTCTCACGAAGCCCGGAAGCCTCTCTCTCTCTCTGTGTGTGTGTGTGTGTGTGTGGCTACTTGAGCAGAATATCTTGAGTATGAATGTTTCGGGGCATAAGTTATTTTTATGCACATTAGACATCCCTGCCAGAGGGTGTAAGTAAAACTAATTTAGTGGCAATAAAACTAAATTAATGGACTACAAGCATCAGAGCACATAAAGAACTAATTCCATCTGAAAGTAGCGTTAACACGGCGGCTATGTAATTGCGAAAGGGGGGGTCTATAAAGATCGTGATTTAGTCGGCCGAATGCAAATGCGTTCCCCCCGCTCAACTTCTCCAGGTTCAAGTCAGGCGTTTGAAATGGATTGGAGGAAATGCGCTTTTGTCCATTAAGTGAGAACATTTCCACGTACAGCGAGCCAATGATGTACGGAAATAAAAAGGGAATGATACAAAAAAAACCGCTGTACTGGTACTGGTACTGGTATGAGGACACACCGAAACATGCGAAACAAGCTCACTGATTACACATGGTGGCAGCGGGTCACACACACACACACACACACACACACACACACAAAGGTGTCCAAGGAAGGGGTGGAGAAGATGTGGGTTCTGACAAGCCGCTCGAAGCGCTTCATGGACGGACGGACGTCAGTGCCACAGTGCGGTCGTGATTCAGGCAGGCGATGGAAGTTTTTCTTCGGTCTGTGGGAAGCAGGTGGGGACTGCAGACCGGTACAGGGAGAGGTGAATAACTCTGGCTGGCTGGTCGGCGAACCCTCTGAGGACACGGCCTGGAATGCCGTCTGGCCCCGGAGACTTCCGTGGGTTTATTCTTTTAAGGGCTCTCCTCACGTCGGCCGTGGTTAGGGACAGAGCGCGGTCGTCCTGCTCCTGAGCTATTCTCGCTGTAGGAATGGTGTTGCTCACCTCAAACTGTGCATAGAAGGTGTTGAGCTCATCGGGGAGAGAGGCGGTGGGCTGGGCATCGCTGCTATTTCTCCCTTTATAGTCTGTGACGGCTCGCAATCCACACCACATGCATCTGGGGTCAGAGCTATGGTAGCTAGACTCCAACTTGTACCTGTAGGCTCTTTTTGGCATCTCTGATGGCCCTCCAAAGATGCTATCTGGACCTCCTTGGACCTGGTCCCCAGAGCAATTGGCAGAGGACCATGCATTAACCCAGGGTTTTTGGTTGGGGAAAGTCCTAATGTGCTGCCTTTGCAGTTCATATAATAATAGAGTATCAGAAGTTAATAAGTTAAAAAGTGAATTGAATGAGTGAAAATGTTAAAAACAATTGATTGATCTGCACTGGTTCATATTGTGTGCTGCCGTCTACTGGTCAGGAGGAATCAGTCACGCATGTTGTTCAGTTGAGCAGACAGATAAGAGACTGTGGTGCAAAATTTCCTTTGTGACTTGTAGCTGTTATGGTTGAATTGTCATGCGGTGCAGTTGTTACTTTATGCTTTGTATAATAAAATAGTATACTTTGTGTGTGTGTGTGTGTGTGTGTGTGTGTGAGCCTAAATGCATATATCAATGCTTGTGTACTGATGCTTGTTTTTATCTTTGTATTGTGACAGTTTTCCAAATAATAACGGGAAGAATAAAGCCTTCGGTAAAGAACAAGAAAAGTCAAGCCTTGTGTGTTTATTGGACGACTTTCGTATGTTAGCCGGCTGTCTAGCTTTGCACTAGAGAACACCGAACGTGTGTCGCCTCGGATTGGTTTTTTTTCGCATCGCTGCAAACATTTTACCAAACTTTTGTGCGTGGGATCTCAGAGAAGGGCTCGGTGTTACGTGTGCTGTTGGGCTCGGTGATTTCAAAGCGCCGTCAGCGCAGCCCTGCAGTCCTTATTAAGACGACGAGCCGATTCCTCTGATCTATCTTTTCTGAGAAGCAGAAGAGGAGAAGGAAGAGGAACTGCAAGGGCATATGGGAGGGAAAAAAAAAGAATCTACCCCATGCAAACAAACCCCGCCCCCCCAAAGAAAGCAATACAGCAGCCAAATTCCTTGGCAAAAATAAAAACACAGGCTCATTGGCGTTCCTTCTGGTCCTCTCCTTTTATTCTTTGAAGATGAGAGTAAGTAGGCCCGCCGACTTACTCTCGCCAAGCATCCGCACGACTGTATGTATTTGCGTGTCCATTTCTATCCCAATTTCCTGTGATTTTTCCTCTCCGGGGGGGCCGGGGGGGGGGGGGGGGGGGGAACACACTCATTTGAAAAATTGCCTGGACATGCGTGGAGGTCGCCAACCCCAATTTGGTATGCAGCGGTTTCTTTCCTGAGCGTCTTCATCGGGAAATCACGGCGTACACCCAAAGGAGGCCCTGGCGATGCTACGCAGGCAATTATGAGGGCCTACTTTTTTGCACCTGTACACACACACACACACCCACACACCTGCAACACCACCACCACCACTTCCCTCCTCGATGCATCAACCCCAACCCAAGGGCATGAAGCAATCAAAGCCTCCATCGTCCAAACATAACTTACGTTTGAGGGGCCAACACATCGCCCGCGCACACAAAGTATTTTTTTTTTGGGTTCGGCCCCGAGTCTATCGTTTAACGATGAAAACGGGAAGTTTTCAAGGTTGTTTACAACAGAAAGTGTATTCATGTGCTGTATGCGGTTGGACATTGCTTAATTTATCTTCATTACAGCTGCGTTGAGGAGTTGTGTTGTGTTTTGTGGCAGTGTTTTCATTTCACAGAATCCCCAAAAAAGTTAGCAATTATCTCCACTGCCAGAATGCACCCGTTTGACCGCCAATGGGTTGACTGGCGTGGGTTTCATCATGCATCAAAATTGAACGACAGACCAGAGACCATCACCTCATTCAGCGCTTTTAATGAGGATAAAATAGAGATTCAGTCCATGTTCACGAACAGCGTGTACATGAGTAAAAAAAAACAAAAACGTATTATATTTCACAACCCCAATCATCACGACGTGTTGTAAGAATTAATTACTTGGGTCAGCACAGGAGTCTACTACGTGTGCTTCAGCAACAACAAGCATATCTTTTACAATTTTGAGAAGAGCACCGAAAGAAGGCCCTGAGAAGATTCAACACCAACTTCTAATTTATATTTCGAGAACACTCTATCTATCATTGATATTAACTTATCAATCAATATGCCGCCTTGCAGATATGCAGCCAGTTTCATCGGGAAAATAATGCCGGGTTTCTTTCTGTCACAGCGAGCCTTCCCCCCCCCGCTGGTGAGAAATGGCACAATGAGCGGAGCTGTCAACCGTAATCAAAAGCAACTCAATATCTTCCACGCATTTTTTTTTTTTGCAGGACTGTGGCTTGACGCATGTTCAGTGTTTTACATCAACGCTGACTCATCCGATCTCCCCACACACACTCCATTCGTTTATCGAACGTATGTATCGGTAAGTTCCCTTCGACGCTTTTCATTGATGCCTCATAACGCTCCCGGTGGCCTTTTTTTTTGTGGCCTTCACATTATTTAGGGGCCCGTTTGTGTGCACGATTTATATATATTCGCCGTAATTCATCAGCTGCCGTTCTCCCCCTCCCCTCCGTCTGCCTAGCTGGGCCTCAGCGATAGCCAGACCAGAGGCTCGCAGCCTCGCCACGCCGCCCCTGCGTGCGGACCGGATGACATTTTCCGCACCCGATGCCCAGTGACCGCGTTGTTATTGTGAATTCCATCATCACCTCGTATAGGTTAAGACGGGAGAGTTCTCTATTCCACCGTCGTTACGTCGCCACCTCGCCAGACCCCCTTATTGAGTATGTTCACTTTATTTAGCCTCTTAAGGCTGCGTGTCCACAGGATGCCACAGGACATCATAAATCACTGGGTTGTCCGTGACGGCCAGTATAAGGTTCTTCTCCGCCACGATTTTTCAAATCAGAGCGTTGGAGGCGCGGAACGCAAAAAAAAAAACGCTGGCGCCCAGGGCTTTTATTTTATTTAGCGCTAAAAACACATTCCTGTGGACACGCAGCCTAACTCCTCCCTTCGTGGATGTAACTCAGCAGTAGCAGCCAGAACGCCAGAGCCGACTGTGCCGCCGCGCCACACAACACATGCCTACATACGTGGCGGCCCTGACACTCCTATGATTACATTTTCCGCAGTTGGAGATGGATGACAGGGGGGGGGGGGGGGGGGGGGGGGGGGGGGGGGGGGGAGGGGGGGGGGTGCAGGGCGGGGGGGGGGTGGGCGGCCGGTCGTCACCGTCTACGAGAGACACGAATGTGCGCCGTTTGTCAGTTTGCACCCCTCTTTCCAGGCCTTGCGCTGTCTCTGGCGGGGATATTTTCTTATTTATGACAAGGCTTTAGCTTTCTCGCCCTTTTCTCTCTCCCCCCTCTCTCTCTCCCCCCCTCTCTCTCTCTCTCCCCCTCTCTCTCTCTCTCTCCCTTTTCTCCTTGCCTCTTCCTTAATATATGTCCTGACTCCCGGGTACTCCCTCATTATTCCTATCGTGATACCTGCCAGTGTTAATGAGCCCGGGGAGTGGAGTCGCAGGGTTTTTCCAGTGTGTGGGATTAATGTGTGCGCTGCAGGAGGGGGGAAGTTTGGGAATAGCCGCGTGGCTCTCGGAGTTCATTACTGTGTGGATGTGACATTTTAGGGTTTGTGAGACGCCGGGCTAACGATGCTCCACTGTAAACACCTGAGACCGCCATCCGAGCGGCACGCCGGAGAAGACTCCTCTAATACCGCAGGACGTGATGACAGGCGACGCGCCCACTTCCTCCAGCGCCCCGGCACCGACACACCACTACAGAGGTGGGTGTGTGTGTGTGTGTGTGTGTGTGTGTGTATGTCCATGCATGTGTGTGTGTGTGTGTGTAAGAATGCATACAGCCCGTGTCGTGTAGGTGTGCAGTGTCATCATAGCGAGGTTTAAAAAAAAAAAAAGGGGGTTTGAATACCCTCAAACCCCTGGTGACCGGTGACTTGGCAATATTAGCATAGCATATAGGTGGGGGCGCAGCCATTGATTAAGTCGAGGGGGCCGACAGCGACCTTTCCTTATTGGAAGTAATGTCGGGGGCGGAGGGGAGGTCATATTTCACCGTCATCCACTCCCACACACATCGGCGTGGCAGTCGCGACGTGTCAGCGGAAAAAAAGAACGAGAACTTCTGCGAGCAATCCAGCCACTCCTTCAGGGGCTAAAATATTCCAATCCTAGAAAACACAGGAAGTATTAATCTGCAACCACCGCGCCCCCCCAATGCCCCCCAATGCCCCCCCCCCACCACCGGGCACCTGGCTCCATAGTGATGGTGTGGACCAGCTCTGGGGGGGGGTGTGACTATCAATACCATCCCTCCCTCGCTGCCCCAAAAAAAAAAGCACTGTCTTGCAAAAAAGAAGTGATGGCTACTTTACGCCGGAGACAAATGATCCACTTATTTGAAACGGACCATTGCTTTAAATACCTGTATTCCTAATGAGCGCCCCCCTCCCCCCTCCCTCTGCACCCCCCTCCCCTCTCTAACTCCTGTCTGACTATTAGCATCCAGGGAGCTAGCGGCATGCTGGCCGGACTGCGGGGGCCGCCGCTGAGTGATTAACTAAGGCTCTGGGCTGACAGGCCCCGGCGATGTAGGCTACCCTAACACACAACCGCCACCCCCCCCCCGCACCCCCGAGGCCCCCAACCCCCCCAAACCGACCCCCATACCCCCACACACACACACACACACACACACTCAGCACACACAACACAGACAAGCACACACACACAAGCACACACACACACACACACACACACACACACACACACACACACACACAAGCACACACACACACACACACACACACACACACACACAACACCCATGCTGGCAGCAGCGTGGGGGAGGGGAAGGGATGGAGAGGGGGGGGGGGGTGGGGGGGTGTGCCTTGATGCGGAGCTCTTGTTTCAACAAGGCCGGCGCAGGACGACAGAAAGGGTGAAGGGGTGGGGGGTGGGATAGAAGGCGGCAGAGAGGGAGAAAGGAAAACACAGAGGTGCGAGGGGCGTGCGGTGTGTGTGTGTGTGTGTGTGTGTGCGTGTGTGTGTGTGTGTGTGGGGGGGGGGGGGGGAGGGGGTGGAGAGTGGACAGGTGGGGGGTGGGGGCTCAGCCTCAGATTGAGTGGCGTTCTGGTAAGTAAGAGGAGAGATGAAATGGGGCGAAAGAGTTGGCGAAATGAATTGGGGTAGATGGGAGGCATGGTGGAGGGGGGGGGGGGGGGGAGATAAAGGCGGGGGGGGAAAACGTGGGAGAGAGACGGCGTCACCGGTTGCCCTGGTAGCAGCAGCCGTTTATGAGCAGACGTGCAGCACTTGGTTCAATGGCTTACAGGTCTGCACAGCGGGAGGAGGAGGAGGAGGAGGAGGAGGAGGAGGAGGAGGAAGGGCTAGAGTCGCTCTAACTAATGATCTCAACCAATGGAGAATAGGCCTTCGGAGGGCCCCTCGCTCACGTCTAATGGATGGTGTGTGTGGCGCCGCGTGCGCAGGTGTGTCACTCGAGTCCCGTGGAGACGTCCCGCCCCCCAAAGACTCTCTTAAGCACACACACACGCACTCACACACACACACACACACACACACACACGCACACACACATTCCCTTTGTTTGGATTCCAATGCATCATGGGTATCAAAGCTTCCGGTCGGCCACCATAAATTGCGGACGGCGCCGTTGAAGTTACGCCTCATAGACATAACAACAAATTAATCATACGAAAATAAATGTGAAAGATCTACATTTGAAAGCGCTTGCCTTTGAGTTCTGTGTGGTGGCGCACACTCGTAGGAAGTGTTGAGTAAATAACACAGTCCAACATTAATAGTAGTTAATTATTATGACTAGAAAGAGACTAGAAAGAGACTAGAGTATGACTAGAAAGTGGGTGTTATACAGGCTAGACGAGACATATCTATCTCACGCAATACTTTGTATTAATCAGTCGCTACGATAATGATTACCCAAGTAGTAAATGAATGCATAAACACAAGAATGTAATATATCTTTAATCAAATAAAATAGATAATTGTATATGCAAGCATATTACATGAACACATGTTGTATGATTAAATAGACATAGGCTATTTTATCACATTGTTTTCATTCTGTTCTCTGTTAGATGCATATTGTTTCTATAAATTAATATTCATAGGAATTTCATATCGGAATTTCTACTTGTATTTCGTGTTTATATTGCCAGTTGTGTTTATTCCAATCTATTTACGTTGATGTTTCCGGCTTGAACTGAGCAACTGTAACATATAATTTCCCCTGGGATCAATAAAGTCATCTGCATCTGAGTCTGAAAGAAAGGCCACAGACTAAGAACTATACTTTAACTGCCAAGAGAGCCCATTTACGTCGCAATGGATGTCTGCACCTACAAATATGTCTGAAAAACAAATGTGCTAAGTCTATGAAACGTACCGCTAAAATGTTATTTAAAAAAAGCTGGCACAAACAAACATCGGTGTTCTATTATCAGTCCTTATATAAAAAAATAATGAATAGGACAGAATCTGTCATCGTGTACAAATACAACAAAGTACAGGCACAGCTGCGGAAGCTGGCAAAATACAAAAGTCTGTGGTTCAATAATAACCAGTAACAGCAGGTGGTGGTTTTACAGGTTGGTCTACACCAGGCCCGGTGCCACGGGGGGCTAGAGGGGGCTTAGCTCCCGCAGTTGTATTTTCTGCCCCCACAGTTTAAATTGTAGTCACCCTAGCAAAAACAACTACAATATTGGCCGAGGTATGACGTCATAATGAAACAGCTTCATTATTATTATTATTAGTAGTAGTAGTAGTAGTAGTAGTGTAGTCAGTAGTAGTAGTGTAGTATTGTAATTGATATTAAACTCCATGGTTGGCGCTAGATTGGATCAACCGGAGGGACTGCGCTGCTATGATTGGTTGTTGTCACTGTCAGTCCCCTGCTCCCAACCCTAACCACCAATCACAGAGCGTCGCTCCAAACTCTCGCCCTGGCCCAGCGTACGAGGAGCGCACACGTCAGGTGAACCGCGAGGCTGGCTGGAAACCTTACAAAATGGACGTATACAATTACTGTGGATAGATGATGATGCCACAAAGAAACAACGTATTCTGTGAGGTTTGCACTACAGCCTAAAAAACATGAAAAGCCATCCGTCAATGCGCTGAAAGTGACTTTCAGCACCATGGGGCGATTGCATATACGTGTGTGTGTGTTGTGTGTGTGTGTGTCAGTGTGTTCGCCGTTAATTTCCTAAGGCACTGAAATGCATGCGTTTGACTCCTTTCTTAAATCCATACGGCAACGAGTCATGTGGGTCATGTATGGTTTTTCGCATACGGTTCATCTTGAGAGTCGAGGGTCAGGCATTCAATGTTTGAGAGCATCCACCAGCAGTAACATACCATCGCCCCCTCAGTGAGAAAAGACAGATAAAATGACCTGATCACATCACCACTGCTGTGAAACATGTTTTGTTATTTAGTCAAAATGGCATTATGTTGGCAGTGAAAGAAATACAGAAATAGGCACTGGCAGGATATAAGCCACTGTTTTACTATCTTCAAAAATGTATTCCCCTCACAATGTTGAACTGCCCCTCTCGGTCACCTCATCCCGGCGCTGGGCCTGGCTTAAACTACGACGGGACCTGAGATTGCCGCTGATCTCAGTATGTTCTCACGGGGGGGGGGGGGCGGGGGGGGGGGGGGGGGGGGGGGGGGGGGGGGGGGGGGGGGGGGGGGGGGGGGGCCGGGGGGGGGGGGGGGGGTGAGGGCGGGGGGGGGGGGGGGGGAGGGGGGGGGGGGGGGGGGGGGGGGGGGGGGGGGGGGGGGGGGGGGGGGGGGGGGGGGGGGGGGGGTTATGGCTTCAGATGGTTGAAAACAGTTGTGTTTCTGTTCCCGGTATTAGTGGTCACCACCTCCAGAACCACCTCCTCATTGGCCAGCGTTTAGTGGCCGGCCCGGGCGGGTAGGCGGAGTTCAGTAACACAGAACAGCCAGGAACGTGAAATTGTATTCCGCTCCGAGTTGTATTTT
>PIJE02001825.1:62074-72715 GCA_002895965.2 Coryphaenoides rupestris
CAGTGTAGAAATAGCTGAGGCGACACATCACATAAGGGGCTTTTCCTGGGGCTCCTCCATCTCAGGACACACAGGCAAGATGGTGGTAAATAGTCTGGTTTATTGATTATCGTTAAGTTAGTGTAATGACGTGACAGTGCAGACGGTACTCAGCTAGCATGCTAGCGCTCCCCGAGTGTGTGTGTGTGTTGATGGCTGGTTTAACCTGCGAGCCTTGATTAGCCAATGCACCACAGGTGTGCCCCCCAGACTCTAACTGGGCCAGTTGAGGTTAATTAAGCCAGCCCACCAAACACACACACTCCACAACACAATTTTTTGATAATGGTGATATTGTTGGGTAAGGATTAGTCCACGTCTGTCAGTATATGGGCCAATCCCTGGAAATAGTTGGACTACCTCACTCTCATAACCAACATTACCTTATTTTTTCAACTGTCCATCATGTTTACATGTGTTTTTGCATCTACATTATCTACTCACCCATTTCTACTACTTTATTTGAAATGGCCTGTAGTTGCAACATGAATTTCCTGTCTGGGTTCACTAAAGTGCTATCTTATCTGAGTAACATTTACCTCGCACTACTTTCGAATTGCAAATTGCAGAAGCAGCAGCCTAATTTAGTCGTTCTCATTCCCCCGGAAACATTTTTCGACTGCAAGTACCACCATCGTAAATATTTTTTTATGAAAAACGAGCAGACCAATACTTGGGATAGCTCGCTTTTAGAGACACACGGCTTCGTAACGCTCATGGCATCTACTCTAAGAAGATGGAAGCTGAACACCAAACAGGGTTTCGGGTCCAGAATACATAAACCCTATGTGTTTCCTTCCCGGCGGTGTGTTGCTGAGTGGCACCGCGTCACACAGGGGGCATCTCTCGGGCGCCACACAGCCTCAGCTTATGTTTCTTTTCATGCTTGTCATTCAGACCTCCCTTCTGCACTGACCTCTGTCTTTTTTCCGTGGCAAGGAGAAAGGCAGAGGGAGCAGGAGAGAGAATACTGCATGAGGTTTGCCGTCTGCGCGCCCGGCTAATGATTTTAAAGTAATGGAAGCCCAAAATGGCATCCTTTTCTCTTCTTTTTTTTGTCATTGGCAATTCACATTGCCAGTAGCCATATTGAGGAGGGAGGAAGAGCGCGGGCGGGGGGGGGGTGACAGAGCACAAGATAGTGGATAGTAGAAATAGATGGCAAAGATAGTTTTCTGTCATTTTGTATCAGGTATACAGTATTTTTATTTCAACTTTTTACTGTAGGCCTACTTCTCATCATCATCATCATCATCATCATCATCATCATCATCAGACCGGTGAACGATGGCACCGTTATTTCCGAGCCTCGGACGGGTTCAGTGAGAAGGTATTTCCTTCAATCGGATTCAGGAAATGTGAACCGCCAAGGAAGAAGGGTGAACGGTAAAAGTTTGCATTCAGGCCAGAAGATCCTCATTTTTTTTTTTTTCCCCCCTGAACCGCACAGCAGCACGAGCTCGGGGCCGTCGGGGCTGTTTGCTCGGTGTACTTCGCTGTTAGCATTAGATTGAAGAAGTTTGCGTGATGAATAAAACATGCTCACAACCGAAAACACCATTTCGTTTCAGATTTGAACTCAATTCAATGGCCAATGCGGTAACGCCGCCGCAAGGTGTAAAGCACGCTAACGGATCTAATAAAGAGCCTCTTCTCCCTGAGAGACGTTTTACTGTTCACATTACCGCCGTCATTTGGGCCAACGTGCAACACTTCTGGCTCCTGGCTACTACTGAGACTGAAAGGATCATAAACAAACACAGGGAACACAAGAAACCCGAAAAACCCAACGGTTTATATGCTGTGAGGTTAATTTGTCGGAAGCGGTGCCAAGTGGCATGAGGTTTGTGGGCCTTTTACCGACACCTGTTCAGTCCTGGAAGGGGGTGGGGTGATTTGGGGATCTGGCAACCCCTCAATGGCATTGTACTGTCTGCGTAGGAAGCACCAAAGGACAAAGAAGAAGAGGAAATTAATATGGATAAAGGGTATCAATATTTCATCACACCTGAGTTGTAGATTCTCAATTCTGTTCGCCATTTGCTCGATAATTTACCTCAGATGAAAAATTATGAAACGGGTTTTTGATCAAAATTGGTCTTCAAGGGACTAATTATTTTTGCACAATGGGGCAAATTGTGCGCCTCATTTTTTGATGTTCATGAATTATATAGAGAAACCATATGAAACCACAACAGATCCGGTGTATTATTTATGAGTTACTTAATAGAACTGTTTTGCTTCGCTAAAAAAAACGGCGATGAGCGCAGCGTTTCATGTCTGAAGCCCATGTTTTATGCATTTAGCGCTGAGAAATAAATGCGATAGTGAGACTGACATTCAAAAAGGACTGCGTAAAACAGTACGCTCCGGCCCATAATTAGGACCTTATTCAGCACAAACTGGGAAGGTAGTCAGAAATAAAATAGGTATCGGCCGGCTGGCTCGATGGAAACTGCAAAATGAAGTGAAATCGGATCGGCCTGAAAACATTGTCCTATTTTCTATTCCACCTGTTTTTCAGTGGAGACATTGTCATTAATTCTAACCCGTAATGTACCCGTAATGTTTCATTTAAGGATTTGGCTAATTATTTAATTAGTTATCTCGACATTAGTGCTGTCGGGGGGCCTGCGACGGCCGTCAAGGGACTGAGCTCTTCCACGGCACAATATTTCCCCAAACTCTACTTCAAACTATGAACTGGGTCTCAGAGCCAAGGCGCCAGATATAGGTACCTATGAGAGCCATAAGTTCTCCAGCCTCCTTGTCTATATTGGCGAGAAATTAGGTCTTTATAATTGACCCATTTCCTCCAAGGCTCCAACTGGGACTGGGAAATGACAGCTCAATGAAAACCCCGTCGACATAGTGGATGTGCTTAATTGGCTGTGTTGGTGTAGCTGGCAATATACTGTATATTGGAAGGTTGAAAAGATGTGGAGTGAGGGCGGCTAAATTGAAGGAAAGTGTTTCATTTTCGCTCCGCCGGCCAGATGAGCCGTCACGTCGTATTAAGGCCGCACTCTTCACGGAGCCCGAGACGGATGTGAAGCCGATAAAGTTGGAACGTTCTGACAGGAGAGCGGTCTCTCAAGGTCACGCCGATGCACAGGTCCAAGGGAATAGATATACGTCAGGATGGGTTTCTCCCCAAAAGGGAAATTATTCATTGTGATAGGTGCAACTTAAAACACGTCGGCATGTCCGTCAGTAAAAATAACTTTCACTTTAACTTTAAGAATCATCACGTCTTATCTGTTGTTTTTCAGTGGTAGAGAGAGAGCCAGGATGCAAAAACAAAGTAGCCACAGTACTGGCAGCTAGACCAGACCCACCGCACCCCAGACCCCCTAAGAGCTGACATGTATCGGTGCCGAAAAAATAAACCAAAATAAACATTATCTTCAATATTGTCTCGTCTCCTGCAGAACCGCTTTGAGTTATTGTTTGCCGTCTTTGAAACTTGACTTTAATACTTCGGTTTAGAATTCACAGCACAACCTGAACCGGGTCTGGAGAAATATGCATTGATCAGCAGAAGTAGAATGTTTATGCATTTCCACAGCTTGGTTCCTCTCCATTATTATTGGTGCTTCCAGCTACCGGGATGAGTTCTATATTATTGCACCACTGCAGATATGATTGAAGCGGGTTTTTTTGGGGGGGGGGTTTTTTCACCCTTTTCTTGTGCTGGATGTGCAGCAGTAGAAGTGTGTGACACACACACACACACACACACACACACACACACCGAATAACAGTCTCCCAAAGGCAAATTTGGACGGCAAATGTTGAGCATTAAAGGCTTAAGGGAGCATTGTGTGTGAGATTCTTTAGCGTTGTGTGTCGAGCTCTTTCCAAAAGTAGGTGTGGAAACTTTAAACGGGAATACATTACACCGTTCACCTGCGAGAGGCTTCATCTTGAATCAAATGAGTCAATACATTCAGAGTACGCGAGCTCATCGGATCAGTGTTCTTTGTGGGTGCGAGCCACGGAAGATAGAGGGCCGACGGTACGTTGCGTGAAAGGCGTACGGATCATTTTCTCGCAGAATATGAAACAGTTGAATGCATTGTAAAAAGCATACACACCTGTATACATATGTACACGTGTATATATTAAAAAGACAGCAAAATCTTTCAACAAACCCTCCAGACACTTCGCCATTTACCTGAAATCAATGTGCAAGGGGTCTTTGCTCCACTTCGCAATGTATTACAAAAGAACAATCAGATTCAAGGGGACGAGTGTCTGTTGAAAACGTCCCAGGAGGAGACGTTGATGTTCCTTTTTTTTTGCCCGTGAAATATCTCCCAGCACGACAGGTTTATCTCTGGGGTACACCGAGGCACAAACCCTGTCAACATTTAAGCGGGAAAAAAAAAAAATTCTTTCTTAACTCTTAAAAATGAGTGTACATATTAAAACAATGCTGACCAAGGGAAAGCGCTGGAAAGCTACGTCTCCGTTGAAATATATCAGAATTCATGAGTGAGCCCAGACGAGAATGTATTTCGGCCTGAACTTTTTGACTCTTCTCTTCTTCTTCCTCCAATTCTTTATTGGACTTGGGGTGAACTAGTTATTTTCTATACCCATTTCGGCAGTTGCATTTTTCATTCTTTGTACTGTAATTGCTGTTTCAAAGAGCAATCATCATTATCAACATAACCGGCCAGTTGAAACACACATGTCTGAGACAGAGATTAGGCAGGAGCTATGTTGGTAAGTAAACTGAACGGAGTGTGTTTGCAGGACCAATGTTTGTAGGACCAACATTTTCGGATCCAAAAAGAAAGGTAGCATTAAAAGATCATTATACGCATTAAGTATGCACACTACTCCAGCCTAAACTTGCACAACGAAACAAACCAAAAAAGACACAAATCAGAAACACAAACATCTACGTGGAGATTTAAACCTGGAGCATACGTGCACTTCTTCCATGCAGCCATGCGTCTGCAACTGTCTTCCAAATGGTGAGAACACAATAGAACCCGTCCACCCATCGCTGAAGAAGAGGCCACGACATCCGTGGTGGACAGGACATGGCTGCTACCTCTTAAACAACCAAACCGAGTACATTAGCGTTTGCATATACAGTATATACAGTTTATACTGTATGTACAAATGAATCGTGAATATCAATAAACATAAAGCATTAACTAAGTAGTAGATAATTAATAATTTATAAAGCAGTTGTTCTTACATGAATACCCATTAGTAATTCATAATCAGTTATATGAAGCCACAGCATGGCTTAGCTTCGATTAGGAAAAGCCTACAAGACAATCATACCACATCAAACCAGTGATCAGACCACTCGCACTGGGGAGAAATAATTGAATGACTCTTACTTGTCACCCTGTACTTATTATGTACTTACTTTTACTGATTTTTTTTTAATTGTTTAGAATATACTGTATGTTTACGGGAGTGAATGGTGAGTGAACATTCCATTGTCCTAGTTACACATGGCAATAAAGAATCTTGAATCTTGAATCTTGAATCCTCTAATACATAGGATACTTTTGAAAGGATGGAGAATTTTTGCTCTCTGCTCTCACTGCTCCAACACTAATACTACCATGACTGAGAAAATGTAGTTCATCTGGGAACGCTGCTACTACTGCCCAACACTTGATTTCACAGATGTATTATATGAATGACACTATATTAGGTATATTAGCCTATAGTATATAAGGCTAACAGTGGCCTATTACACAGCAAACACCACGTGTCCGTCAATTTCACCAACTGTTGAGGAAATCCAACACGCAGACCTGCAGATCAGATCTGTCGTAGATTTCCCAGACCAACAAGAGAGCGAGTCTATATTTTCTGTCAAAGTGAATACAGATGCTAATATGAATGAAGGTGCACACTGTCATCTTATTGTCATCTTATTGTGAAAGGGTAATATGTTTGTAGAGATGGTCAGTCATTTAGCGGAGGTGCTGTGCCTTGCTTATGGACAGCAGATTGATTGTTTGCAAATTGACATTTGATATTTTGATATTATATTGATATTTTTGCGGCGCAAATGTCACAAAAAACGTGGCATCGTTGAGCCGCATGTATTTACGCACATATGACACGTGACTGGATGATCCGTCGACGAAGGGTCCGGCCCGACGAATCAGATTCGAAGTCTTAGCCGAGGCCACCGTCACTATGTACGACTACTTTATGAATGCTTTAATGTGACGGTAAGTACAAGTAAATCCACTTTGGGGAGATTGAGTGTGTGCACGTGTGTGTGTGTGACTTATCACAGGGCCGACGCAACGCGGCCCCGATTCCAGGAGGCCCAGGTTGTCACATGTAACCAGCACATGCCAGCTCATCTCAGCATGATGGATTATAGAGGTTAGAGGAAGACCAAGGGACTATTTACCCGCTGATGGGATCTATATATTTCAATCCTACGAGTCAGTGACTGTTTGTAATCACCATCCACTTCTGAAAACCTGATCAAAAGGTCAGGCGCTATAGAGAGAGAGAGAGAGAGTATTTCCACAACATTGACCACAATGCAGCGCAGCTCGCACCCTGTAATCCAAAGGAAATTACTGGGTCCCTGTAATCCAAAAGGAATCATAGGGTGTCCCCGCAGAGCACCGTTAACGCATGATATTTGATTTAAACGGCGCTACAGGAAATATTTGAGAGTTGTAAAGAGCGAGAGAGAGCAGAAAAGAGCGGGAGAGGGGTCAAGAACGTCCCTCCCTCTCTATGTTTCTCCGCCATTGAGAAGTCAAGGCACAGGCAAGATGGATTCCCCTAAAATCAATCACAGAGGCGATGCCCCGATTGGTCAGAAATGAGCCGAGAGAAGTCTAGAATCTCCACGGGCTCGTACAGAGGCGAGCGCGGTCAACTCAAGAGAGATGTTTTCACAGCGCATTTCCCTCGCTAATAGCTGACGAATGGCTCGGACATCTCTCGCAAATGACATCTCAATCAAATAATAGCCTGTGGAATTGTGTCCACAGCCCCTTTAATAGAAAGGATGTCTGTGCCTTTTCCGATGTGATCGGGCGGCACAGGGGGCTGGCTGACCCAACGAGTCATTATTACTGTGATTACTCTCCCCCACAAGGGGCTGATTGGGCTGAACTGTTCCCATGTCTCTGTCCACAGCATAAATCATCAATGGTTTTATCTGACAATGACAACACCAAATCCAAAACACTAACTACTGTATATGCCTTAAACAAACATAAACAGCAGAAAATGTCTGCGTGTGTGTGTGTGTGTGTGGGGGGGTGGGTGGGCACGCTAAATGTAAAAAAGTGTCCGTCGATTGCCCTAAATGTAAATGCAAGCGCGCAATTTGCATGCAGAGCGGGTAAGATTAATGGGGGTCCCGTACCGATGGCCCCTCTCAATATATATCGACCGTTGAGAGATCCTAGTGACCATTGATCTGCTATTGAATGGCATCCGTCTCTCACACACTCAAGGATAACAGAGAGGAAGTCATCCGTCACGTCACACCAGCGGTCCCTATTGACGCCATACAATTGGTTTACAGGAAGGACAGACAGATCTTTTTTGTAATAAAGAAGCTTTGTATTGGAAGTAGTTTCAACGGGAAACAAACAAACAATATTTGATTAGAGAAATCTATTCTTGTCCACATGCTACTGAGTCAGAGAGGAGTCAGAGAATCATGGCCTCAACAACAGCAGCCGGGCTAGCAGTATTAAGGACTATAATGGACCACTGACCATCTCCACTGTCTTTAAGTCTTCTTTATCGTTGTCTTCCATTTTCATGCGATGTTAAATGTTATTGTAATCATGGTTATAAATCATGCATGTGAACGACCGAGGAATCACCGAAGTCACGGTTGTCAATGGTGCTGGTTCTGGTTACAGTGACATCTTCCTTGGAGGGCAATGAAAGAATGACATTATTCAACTGAGCTATCATATGCTGTACTATGTGAGCATCATTGCTTCTTTGATCAAATTAACAAAATTTAAAATGTCGCTCAATGTGTTTGTACTAGCATTGACACAATGCCCACATTCAACAATCTACTCATCATCATTTTGGTATTTCAACCTATTTCCCCCTGGGTTTCTCTAAATGGTAAGAAGTCATGGTTGTATTGATTGTAATCTACAATATTATATTTAAAAATATATAATAAAGGGCACCGGAAGTCAATTAAACTTGACGTGACCTGAGATACATCATTAGAAATGGATTACTCATTGTTATAAGGACAACAGAAAAAACATTGACAAAAGGCTATTGTGGCTTTGTCGACGCCAATGGTTTCAACTGACGGGTGTGCTGGGATACATTAGCAATAAATCAGTGGAAATGATTTTCGTGATTGTTTTCAAAGGACATGTCGTCCCAAGAATAGCAATATTGACTGACAGTTAACACAGTTTCTCATCCGCTGTTCCCCCACACTCCTCTATGGTGGATGGCGGCTTATAAATCTGTATATACTGATTTATAATACACATTGTGAACTATTATGATATATTATATTATATGTGTATATTTGCTTTGTGTTTTGATTTAACGTACGATATGTATCTCTGTCTTAATGTTCACATCGTATGACAGTAACAGCTTATTGCAACGTTAAATGAATTTATTATGAACAACGTGCATCGATATATCCAACGATGATCCATGATTCACATTGTATCAGTGATACAGTCTTGCCAAATGCCACCCTCATTGCTCCAGTCCACTGGAGGTTAAAGTTCGTCGGCAACAAAACAATATTCTACACAGTAACGTGGGCAGGATGTATGCCTGTGTGTGTGTGTGTGTGTGTGTGTGTGTGTGTGTGTGTGTGTGTGTGTGTGTGGTACCGGAGGAAAGTATGTGTTCATCATTCCCATGTCTAGATGTACGTGGAGGCTCTGAAAGCATACAGCATAGAAATGGCTCTTTTAAATCACCATTCGAGTCATTAGCATTTCTGATCAAAGTTCAGCAAATGGTTATTCATTACATAATCTACTAATACTGCTATTAATCCAGTTTCATAAATCCTATTAAGTTCACGTTCACAGATAATATCATCAGGTTTGTAAAGGACTCACGTAAGCTAATTCCCATACATTCCCATTGATTAACGTTGTTGCCACATTAACATGAAAATCAAAATGATGAATCGAGACACATGAACATGTTTTAATGTATGTATGGAGATATCGATGTGTCATAATCGCAAGCGTGATCTAAATGAAATTGAGCTGTGACTGGACTAGAATGTGGTGACTTACAGCAAGGCACTGTGAATGCCCTTACCTGCTTAGTTATCGTATCCACCTCACATTTACAAATGCCCGAAATGTACATTTATTTAATGTACATTTTATTCATGAAGAAAACCCGTTTGACCCGCCTGCAAGGCTGAACACAATCAAACATTAATGTTATTTAAGTGCTGCTGGATCGAGCTTACAGATGATATAATATCATACGAGTTCTTTTTTTGTTTTCATTTTTTGTATCTTGTGACAGTGATATCTATCATCTAAATTTGGAAATTAAAGAAAGAAATTGGTTTCTAAAGTAAATATCAAATTATTTAAATAAATATCACATTGGATGTCAATGTAGGTACATACATACATGCAAGCTTTGGCTATTCTTTACATGAACATTACTAATGTTCTTTCCTTTCTTTTATTGTGCAGTAAACATGGAAAGCTAACTAGGCTACTATATGTGGCACATTATCAATGAGTAGCTTTGTCAAATATATATAACGGTATTTGATTTTGTTCACGTTGCACAGCTCTGAAATTGGATCTGTCAGCTTGTTTGCCGTTGATACAAATTTCTCCGAGGTCAATTGTGCACATACTTGTACCATGATGATGAGTCTTGCATTTGGGGAAAACTGCATTTTCCATTACAATAGGGATGCGATGATGTGAACAAAACAAACACATTTAATACCGTTTTCAAGTGTGTCACACATATTTAAGGTTGTCAAAATGAATACACATTTCAACACATAGCCTCCAAATACGGCGATCAGCTCATAATGTGTACCTCATGAAAAAAAAAAGGAACATCGGAAGGTTTCCTGGAAAACAACAGTGAATTAGAACAGTGAAGTAAAAATGTAGAAATGAAACCTGTCGCAAAGCTAATGCCACACACCACAGTAACGTGGCTTGTTAGGGCTCCTCCACTCCAAGGACACACACACACAGGCAGGTGGTGTTGAACAGTCCGGTTCGTTTGGTCAAGTTTTGACATTAAATGAACGGAGCAGATGGAAGAAAGGCAGCGTGTGTGTGTGTGTGTGTGTGTGTGTGTGTTGACGGCTGGTTCACCTGTGTGTCTTGATGAGGCGATGCAACACAGGTGTGCGGCCTCGGCCTCGCCTCGCCTCGCCCAGACCCAGACCCAGACTCAGACTTGGCCACGCGCTCCACAAAGCCATTACGATATTTCGACTTTGGTTTCGAGAGCTAAATCAGGCGAGATGTGTTGTGTTCATTATAAAAAATGTCACACAATTAAACCGTGTTACGAGGTATAGGAACTCACAGTAGATCCATTATGGTAGCTTTCTATAAAAAATATATAACAAGCAAATAC